>JABFQD010002344.1:0-15456 GCA_022817045.1 Psix sp. ZL-2020
ATAATGCAACAACCATGAATGAATAAGGCTTGGTATATGTATATCCTATTTAACTAATTGTGAAATAGAATCACTTAGAATATTACTTGACTTGTTTGTATCAAAAGTAAACTATAGTTTATTGAAAATTATATTATAGGGAATTCTTGGAATTTTTCTGCATTAAAACAATATTTTATATTAATAAACATTATATTTGTAAAGTATAATAAAACTCGAAAATTAAATCTTATTTGAGAGATTCTTTAACCATTTTTTCGATTTTAAAGATTTATATATTAGAAAGCAGTTCAATTAAGTAAATAATTTACCTGATACAGTTGGTAACGGTCGCCCTATAACAGCAACTACAACTGCAGCAATACTGCCAGATGTTTGAGCTTGCGCTAAAGCTCCACCTACAACGTTAGTTCTCTCTGTAGTTTTTAGTGGTCCCATAATTTGCATTGTACCTATGTAAGAATATTATTATGTATATGAATGTTTATTATGTGTTAAATGAAATTCATAACGTGTGTGTAAATAAATTAGTATCAAAAATAATATAATCTTAGAATTCTTAATAAATATGTTTAATGATGTGTATGAAAAACAATACTTTACATAACTTATGGTACAAAGGCAGGAATAAATTTTTCTTATTAATAAGACGATTCTCCACACAAAAATTATAAAAATTATTAAACTTTTTTCCGAATTGCTGTCTACAATGCATATCAACGTCATGGTTTTGTTTAATAACTATCATTCGTGTTTTATCGATTAAAAAGAAGTAACAACAATCAAAATTATTCATAGTACATTTTGTTGACTATTACAAAACATTATCCCACAAATTTATTACAAACAAAAAAAACGAAAGAAATATAGATAGAAAGTTATATTAACTGAAAACAAAACAATTATTTGTGTTTAGGGAAAAGTCAGGTATTATGGATTTTCTCAAGGGTTCAAATAAAAAAGAAACTCAAAACGACATGTATCAGAGGTTTTTTTCTATCTGATCCCTCAAAGTACCTAATAATAAACGACCTTCTCCTACATTTAAAATATGCGAGGAGAAATGTGAAAAAATTAACATTTATCTTGCGGACAAACCGTGCCATGTTTACCCGTATTGTTACTTTAAGCTGTAATATTGCGGCATGCGACTAAAAATGCTTAGTTTTCAGTGTTTTTTGCGGAGGTGAAACAATTTTCAGTAAATCACTTCATAATGAGGAACTGTGGCTGTTTTTGTCGACCTCAAAAGTAAGTAAACGCTTTATTTTTTTCAAACTTTTCAATTTTTAAATTGTGTGAAATGCAATTCTCTTTAAATAAATCGATAATTTGTGTTTACAAAATTTTTTTAATGTCATAAATGGTAAAATAAAATAAAAACAGATTTTTTGAATCATTGTTGGCATTATTTGCTTGTGAATTGTTTTTTAGTATTTTTTGGCAATAAACTTGTTTGTCTTCATGCTTGGTATGCATTATTAAAAATCTACTTGTAATTTTTTCAATCTTAATGACAAACAGAATAGCGACAAAAGCAATAAAATGAACCGGAATTTGATAGCACACTATCTTTTTGAAAATTTAGTTTTTTTACATTTGTTTGTGACTTACCAATAAAAATGTACTTTTTCAATGTTTTTGTTTTTTTTATTTGTTTTTCTCTTGAGTATGATAACATATCTCAGCGAAATCTGTATTAATTTGGAATTTAAATAATGAAAGATTTATTTTCCATTTTTACATGCATTTTTCATTCAATTGTGATAGATGCATTTAGGTTTTTATTTCTAGAATCTACGAATTCATACATAGAACGTAAAAAAAGCTACCTAGTTGGGATTGGGATTTAAGCGATTACAGGCAATTTTTAATTAGTCTTATAAACTTAGACTGAAATAACAAATATTTTTCAGTTTTCAAGTACGAATGATCAATAAACGAAAAAAATATTTTTAGTCTGATTACTGCCAGTTTTGAATGTGTTACAAGGGAATGGTTGTCATTTTTAGCGGTATTATGCCACCATTTTTCTATTGCAACACTAGAATTAGAATTAATAATATTTTATGTACACTATAATTATGTCATATTTATACAATAGTGGACTAAGATCCATCCTGTAACCATATAACAATCGTAATTCGTTATATAGGCATACTGCAGTCATGTCAAATTGTTATTCGCAGAAACAACAAAACATTGTATTTGAAAGCTAAGTAAGCTTTAAGTAAGTAAAATCATAACTATATCGGTAAATTTTTTTGCTATAGCATACGAAAAAGTACGAAGTCCGTTGCCTTACTTTTGACGATATATTGACCCTCTTGAACTCATGAACTTTTCTATAATGGATAATATATATATTGTACTGTTGTTACAAGAGTTAGCTACAGATGAGCCTAATGTTTTATATAAATGATCCTAAATTATGAAGAGTCGAGAGTTTGATTACTATTTCATTTATGTGAAAGGAGAAGGATATTATAGCATTCCTTTCAGGCTTATATTATGCAATCAGGAGTAGAGGGATTTCTTCATTCTTTCTGTTTGAAGGCTGGCAGGGACTGAGCTGGAAGAGCTGTTTCTCAGGCACTTGTTAAGGCTCATGAGAAATGGGACTGCGCAAGCGCACTGACACTAATGTCACTTCTGAAGTTTGCATCTAGATAGTGGTCGCGAGTACACTTACGTGTTTGCAAGAAACACTTATGCCAATTAAATCTGCAACTGAATCGGCGTCATACCGGGGGCATCGCAAAATTACTTTCGGTCAACTAAAAAGTATAGAAATGGCCGGCGAATGGCCTTACTCTCTTCTTTGACATATTCGAATTTCTATGTAAGTCCAAATTAAACTTGTAGAATGTAGTTTTATATAAAGCTTCAGTTTTAGTGACAATTTTAGTGATCATAGACTATTTTTTATTAGTGAGACTACGCCTCAACCTCCACCCCCGGGGTCAAGAGTGAGTCAAATTTAGAAATTTACATTAGAGCCCTTAGTTTTTATTGCAGAATTGGATTATTTAGATAAAAATTCACACAGAAGCACTAAATTTGATCTCCCACGTCCCACCTCCCGGGGTTATGGCCGGGAGGCAGCATGTAAATTCGACAGGAAAAGAACATGTCGAAAATCATTTAATAATCTTTTAATTAACACCACTTTCGATACTCCACCCGAATCTCCACTTCCGACCTTTGAGAATTAAGCGAGGGACAGAATTAAAATTGTGAGTCAAAATATCGCCAAATAATTGGTTTCATTTGAATTTAAAGCATTTGAGTTAGATCTTAAGAATACTCTTCGAATTACAACCAAATAATTTAAATAAAAATTTATTCATCTGTCATTCGACCTTCTATTAGAATAGTAAAATCACTATTCACGATCATAATAAATGAAAAATCAATTTTTCACAATAATATTTGTTTCTGCAGATGATTGATTGATTCTATCGTTCTTAACTCTGCTCAAAATTGACAAAGTCTTCCTCAGTTCACCTTTCAATAGGAAAATGTCTTTGTCCGAAAAAGAGAGAATAGAGGTTCTTATCATGCGAAGGTATGATGATAAAACAAGATCGAATGAAGAAGCTGATAACTTATTCAACGATACTCATCGTTGTATAGAAGTTCGTTTAAGCGTCACTGAAAACGTTTATTCTTTCGTCAGAAGAATTTCTCGAACAAAAAGCATTAGCAAATCGTCTGTTCATAATATACTGAAGAAAAATAATTATCATCCATATGAAGTCAAATTGGCACGAGAGCTTTTAGAAGACGACTTTGATCAAAGATTAGAATTCTGGGAAGAAGTAACAGATGATATGACGGACATAATATGAGATATTGGTCAGAAGAAAGCCCTCATTGAATGAGAGACTCACATACGCAGTACCCAGAAAAAGTGAATGTTTAGACTGGAATTTTGTGCAATCAAATTGTTGGACCGTTTTTCATTGATGGGAATCTAGCAGGTCAAAAGTACCTCAGTTCATTGAACGAACAGATATTACACGGTATTCGTCGCATTGCTGGTACAGCATTTGATAACGTTTAGTTTCAGCAAGATGAACTCAGTGTCACTTTGCATTGATCGTTCAAAATGTTTTGAACCTTACTTTTCCTGAACGCTGGATTGGTAGAAATAGTTCCATTGAGTGGCCACCAAGATCATTCTACTTGACTCCACTAAAGTTTTTTTTAGTGGGGATTATTAAGGAGTAAAGTGTACGAAACTAAACCATAAAACGTTAATGAGAACAAAGAATAATAGACGTTTCTAGTTCGATAACAGCTATCGACAATTTTTTTTTATAGTGAAAGGCAAAGGAACTCACTTTAATCAAGCACCCCGACGGTGGCCACCATTGCCGCTCGCGGCGGTGGGGGTGTGTGATTATGTTTCGTGTCTTCATTTGTATTAGTACGTCTAAATCTAAATCTGCAATAAAAAAGACGGGTTCCCATTTGAGATTTTAAAGATACCCCCGCCCCGGTAGTGGGCGATGGAGGGTTGAGGGTGGTACCAATTGATAGCGCTCCAAAAAATATTTGACATTTTTCCATTTTTAATGAAATTTCTGTCAAATTTGAGCGTTTCTACGCTTTTCGACACTTTCTATATATCCTTTATTATAAAAAATAAGGGATAACTCTCTTTGTTGGTCCGTTTTAGTATTGCGACGTTACTGTAACTCATGCAGGGTTGCCAGAAACAAGGAGAAAATTATCGTACATCTATTTGTTTAACGTGGACGTACGATAATTTTTCTCTTGTTTCTGGCAACTCTAAACCTATGTAGAATGATAGGAAAAGTAATATTTCAAAACTTATATATGTAAAATAAAACTAATATTCAACATATTAAAATATTTCATGCGCTTTTTAAAATTTGATAATTTTTTTCGCAATTAGGTAACATTACTATTATTTTACTAGAGGATTAATACAATTTACAATGACTGTAAGAAGCAGAACTAACTGATTTCTATTATTTATTTGTTCTAAAACATTACATTCAAAAAACTTTAAGGGACGTTTGAAATTAGATATGTTTTTTTGATCATATAGATAAGTGAAATTGTTTTTAAATAAATTTTAATAAAAAAAAATAGTATCCCATATTACCAATACTATATATATTTGTATTATATAATTTTATATTGATTATTTCTACACATGATGTTTTTTATGAATAGTTTCTGTAAATATTGCTATTTTTTTGTGGAAAATAAGTTCGCTTTATTGTATTCAGAAAAAATAAATTTTCAATCGATGTATTCAATGAGAAGTTCAATGTTTAATAGACGACCTCAACTTTACTCATTTAATAATTCTAACTAAGCAATACTTTGATCAAAAAATCAGTTTTGAGACATTAATTGTTCCTGTATTTATATATTCTTCATTTAATTTTAATTGTGAATTAGAAGTACAAAGTACAAGCAAGGCTATCGAACATTTTGTGGAATGTTTTTTGAAAATTGAAGTCCGACTGTATTCCATTAGACCTCGATACATAATAAATAGATATTATCGAATAATAATAAATGTGGATACAGCAAATATCACCTTTCTTTTCTTTTCAAAGTGAAGCTAAAGGGAGTTTCCGCCAAACTTGTCTCATATTCACTTTGCCAGTTTACTTTTATTCACACTCCCAGGTGAATCAGACAAACAAAGAAGGTCTTCCAGAAAAGTCTACTTTTTATTCATTAAGTGCAATGACTGGACCATGAATACGTAAATGTTGAATATTATTGAAGCGTATTTGTATTGTATTTATTCATTAAGTGCAATGACTGGACCATGAATACGTAAATGTTGAATATTATTGAAGCGATTGTGATAGACTTAACTATCCTGATAACTATTTTTGTAAGTTCCAAAACAAACTTCAAATATTAGTTCTCAGAAACGAACAAAAAGTTATTTCTCATTGATATTATGGTATCAAAATAAGCTTTCCATAAGCTAGGCAATCTTGAATTCGATGTAAGAAAATCGTCCTTGGAGATGAAAAAGTAGTCTCATCTAAAGAAACACTTTTATTGCTCTTATAGGAAATATAGGTCATTAATCCCTCACTGGCCAGAATAACAAAAAGAGCAATTAGAATGAGTAAAAGATTGTATTTTTATAGTTTTGTCAGGTCGAATAAAAATTCATCGAAGGGATTTGTACGAAAAATGTCTGTCCAGTTGCGCAACTCAAAATTGACTATTCCATCATTCGCCAACCACTTGTGAATTTTTCGGCAATTGCTACGTCATTTCCACAACCCCCTACCCTCGTACTACGACTTTTCACACTCGCTTCTCTTTACTTTCGCCTAAAACGTAATCGCTGAGTTGGGTTATTTAATTTTCCACGATGAAGTCCTCATCTGCGGTATGAGCTTCATATTCTTCTGTCTAGAACTTCATCGACTCTAACACTAGTACATCTCTTGTTTAACTCATTCGAAACACTTACTTTAGTCACGTCATATCAGTTTTTTCCTTAGTAATTTCGTATGACCCCAGATATTTAAACGCCAGCTTCAGACCGGGCTCTTGTTGAATTCTCCTAATAGCTACCAAATTGCCTTCTCGATATTCTCAAGTCAGTTTCCGTTTTTGGTGGGAGTTACACTTGTTTTTTTTTTTTGGATCTTTCGAATTTGCTACGTTGCTTGCTTTTGCAAATCATCATGTTCCTCTTTGTGCACATCCAAAAATTCCTCTTCAATCATTTCAATTTCAAAAAATTGCAACGAAGGTGGATTACGAAGCCTTGGCTGTTTTGCAGCAAGAAGACTAACAGTTGAATTTATTTTTAGCTGGAGGTACTAGATTACAATTAAAGAAAATACCGATTTTTTGAACTGACCTTTTCATTTACTGTGACGTTTCAACAGCTATTACTTGTCCTTTCATACCGGAACTGTGTCGACGTACTGCTTTCAACTCAGTGCATCAATTGGCACACCCTGGTGTTAAAGTAACAGTTAAACTTACAATTCAGCGATACGTGTGGCCTCCGATCGAGTCATACTGCCGTGCCTGAACTCGTAGTTGCATTGAGTGGCAAAAATCAAAGATTACGTGACATATAAGTGCACTACTCGGCCAAGTAACGTTGCCTTTAAGACGCTTTGAACATGTCCTTTTGGATTTGATTATCAGCCCGCTTCGAAAGGATGTAGATACTGTCTTACCATGGTTAATCGGTATTCTTGATGGCCAGAGACCATACCACTGGTGAATCAAGAAGCTGAAACAGTTACTCGCGCTTTCTATTCAAATTGAATTGCCCGCTTCGGCACTCCTCTACGGATCATCACTGACCAGAGGAGACAGTTTAAATCAAATTTATTCAGATGTCTCTGCCGGTTAACAGGGTCGAAACACATACGTACAACGGCCTATCACGCAGCCGCTATCGGAATGGTTGAGCGATTGCATCGTCAACTCAAAGCTGCTGTAAGCTGTCTGCAAATCGTATGCTGGACCAAATTTCTACCTACGACGCTTCTAGGTATCCGTTCGGCCTGGCGTGAGAGGACCTGAAAGCAACTGCTGCCGAATTAGCGTACAGAGAGCGACTACGTTTACCTGGAAAATTTCTCGTTTCGCGAACCAAGACGGAATATAACAATACTGACAGTTTCATTTACAAACTTCGAAAACACTTTGAAGATCTTCGTCCAATAAGTGAGACGCAGCAGTCTGCACGACGACCTTTTGTCTTCAAAGATCTAGCCACTGCAACGTAAGTGTTTGTCCGTCAGGATAGACCAAAAGGACTTCTTCAGATGTCATATGACGGACCGTTTCAAGTAATCAATAGAAATAAAAAATACTTTCATCTTTCGATACATGGAAAGAAAAGTTATGTGTCTATTGATTGCCAGAGACCAGCATAAACACTTTTAGACAACATTCAATATTTCATGCAAGAAGAAGACGAAGAAGATGACATAGTACTTGCACATCAAAGTACTGGTCGATCATCAACAGAACCGCAGATCATCTGAGAAGAATCACCAGGCATTTGAACTAGATGTGGACAACGAGTTCGATTTTCGGACAGACTACTAGTAGGTTTCGCTTGACGTGAAGTGAAAACTAGTAAACAATTTAAGTGAACCGAAAATCAAGCTAGTGTTAATTCAGTAACGAAGTGTGATTTTGTGATCCGTGTAAGTGCAGAAAGTATGTGAAATGAAAGTAACACAAGTTCAGAAAGAAATTGTATGTCGTTCATAACTGGATGGGAAGTGCTGTGGCGTCTCAACGTTAAACAGCGTACTTAACTTATAGCTAGTTCCGAAAAAAAATGTTAGTCATTTTTGTCGAACGATTTTTTGAGATTTTGAATGCTACTCGAGATATACTCTAGTGTTTTTATCGAACTCTTTGTTCCAGGCGATTGTATAATGTCCTGTGGCGGCAGAAAATGATACTCTATAAACTAGCATATGTTTTTCATACGTATTGTCGTTTCTAAATGTTCTTTGTTAGAAATATTTATCATTTCAGAAGAGTTTGTAAAAAGATCAGTTCTCGACTGATTCTTGCTCCGGTCACATCGCGCTCGGTAATACTAGATAAACTTAACACTAAGAACTGTGAGCAGTTTGATTTACCTTTCCCCCACAATAGTGAGTATGCAGCATCTGACTCAGTGCGTAAGTATGACTCATATTCCTAGCGGACGATAATCGATTGTGTACTGGAACTCGCCTTTCTGCAGTGCTCAATCGAGGTATAATCTTTTATAAATTTCCAAAAATATTTATTTGATATTAAAGAACTTTGTACTTGTTTAATATCACAAGGGTCAAGGAACTTAATAAGCCCTTCAATTTTAGCCTCTGACGGCTTCATATTCCCAGTCTGTATAATGTGGTCCAGGTAATTTACGCTTTTCGACAAGAATTAACAAATTTCAAAGTCTCGAAAGGACATGAGCAAGTCGTTCATCTAAGTAAGTACCGCCCCATCAGTAACTGACTTAGAGAAAAAACAACATTTATGAATCTTTGAGATACAGCCGGCTTGAGTTACATAACCCAAAAGAAATACGCAAAAATTCGTAATGTCACTCAGGAATCACTAAGATGTATATTGTATATTATCCGAATGTATCGCTACATGAAAAATCCATTTTTCGAATCTAGTTTGCTAATTACACGCGCGCACCTTTCAGGGAATTGAGCTGGTAATCAATTAAGGGCATCTGATACCTGTCCTTACAAAACTTTTTATTGATCTTTCTGTAGTCAATACATAACCGTTTGTATCCATCCTTTTTACCGACTAATACCATAGGGCTCGCATACTTGGCTAATGATAGTATTTTCTGTTCCAGCCACTCAGTATTCGCTTATTTACTATTTTCTTTTCTATTATTGACAATTGTCAAACTAGCTAGGAAATAGGTTCGTTATTTTTAGAAATAATTTCCATGTGGACTCCAAAATCAGTTCCAAAATATGGGTTATATTTTTCAATCATTTCACGCACTTTAATTCTAATATTCATATCTGTTATACCGTGTACTTTATTTTCAAAAGAGCATAGGCATTAATCTTACAAATGTCACCACAACATTTTTGTTCAAAGCTATTTTTCATTTTTGTATAGGAATATTTTTAAAATATTCCGACATCGGTTGGAAGCTCACACTATTTCCATAAAGAAACAATGAAATTTCCATACTGCTATAATTTCCAAATTTTGAAGATTCTGATGATACCAATGTTAACAAGAACAATGCCATGAAACATCAACTTTCAGGTAATCTCAATCCTCTAAACCCTTCTGCACAGGAATCGGTTCCAAAGTACACACAAGAAAACGATCTAATGAGGACTATTTTATACTTTCGCGCAATTCTTCCAGCTCTTCAAACGCCTGTAAACCAATATACCTAGAACTAGATCATGAGAACTATTATCACTCTCTAGATAGCTACTTGGAATGTATGAACCTAATGAATACATCAGCATCACAATTCACTTATGTCTTAGAAATAGTTCTTCGAAGTGTCGTAGAAAAATGGAGGAAAACTTACTCGACTATGAACGTCAGAAGGAACCCAGAAATCTTCTTGAACCGATTCAACGGAGTTAAACTGTGATATCGCCTACAAGCCCAATTACTCTCCAAAGCTTAGAATGCAAAGAAAACATTAAGGGCGACTTTCTTGTTGGAGACCTAAAGAAGCTTATAAAGCCCGTCATCCGAATTGCAGGAAGGGTTACTATTTCACAGGATTGTGGAGAATTATTAAAGGTCGCGGTCACTGCTGAAGAAAATCTAGCTAACGAATCGGTGAAACACGTAGAGGACAGAACATCAAGAAGACTAGAAATAAAAAAAGCTCAACCTCAGAATTTACCTAAGTAGTAGTATTATCCAAGGTACCATTTCAACCGAGATTATCCGACTGTTCAGAAGAGGATACCAGTAGATCCAAATCAAAATATACCCATAACGAATTGAAGAGCAACTAACAATCAAAAAAATTCTGGAAACGGAGCAGCACCGATTATCAACACTCACGACTACGATGTGAGATTACGCAGGAGAGCAATAGAACTTAGTGAAAGAGTGTGTGTAGCTTAGATTGATTATGCTGTATCAGTGTTTTGCATTCCCCTTAAAATTATTGCATACATACTCTACAATTTCCAGGCTTTCGAAGACACAGTAGCTTAGATTAGCTTCGAAAGACGGAAAAATGACCTACCTAAATATCAAAATAAAAAATCAGAATTTCCACGCAGGTAGTGGAAAACGCACTTCGATTAGCTTCCGTTACTACACTATCAAAAACAAGAGGAAAGCCCTGCGGTGCTTGATATATGACTATGACACCTTGTTTCAACTACCACATGCCAGCCAAACGTCAACAACGCAGCATAAAATCAAACTAACGACTCAAACTCCTATCACGGTCAATTTTTATAACTACAGCAAAGTAAAAAGACGATTGATCTCGAAACACATTCCAGAAATGCTGATGAAGCGGGTATTTAAGTCAATTAATTCTCCATAGATATCGTCGATAACGACAGTCAACAGAAAAAATTGACACATTCGTTTCTGTGTCAATATCGCTGTGAATGCACTATCGCTGCATTCATACCGTAATAAAAGATGAACCACTGATACTTTTTTATTTCCAATTATACTTATTTATTCCCCAAACACTGAAGGAGTTAGGGCATGCCAAGATCTTCGCTATCTTTGATTAAAATAATGACTATTGGCGAGTACTTATGTCAGAATCGAACAAGCAACACACAGCATTTATAGGTCTAAATGTCAGCACGCATTAGTTCTGCATTATGCCAATTAGTTTAAAAACACTACAAATGCTATCCTACAGCTGATGAATTAAATTTTGGCAGACTTTATAATCAAACACGTAATAGTATACTTAGATTACATATTATCTATTCAGAGAATCTGGAAGACCACCTACAGAATTTACAATTAATCTTTGAAAAATTATAAAAACAATATATTCACTACAATATGGGGAAACGTCAGCTGGGTCAACAGCGGATCATATATTTATGTCGTTATTCCAGAAAGAAGCTTACCACTACCGGAGACGCTATAAAGGATAAAGGATGTCGAACCTCCGAGAACATGCAAGCAGTTACGATCATTTTGAAACTATGTGAATGAATAGCTGAATATATTGAGAAATTAGCACTGCTGTCTTTGTTTTTGACAAGTCTATGGTCAACACGAAGTCTTATCAATAAAGTCAGGAAATTGCTAGGGTCTCATAAAACATGAAGGCTGCTTTTTGCAAACTGCTGAAATTTGGTAGACCTATTCCAAGGAAAAACCTACATTCTCCGAATACAAAATGGTATATTCGCTGTTCTCTTTATGGAACATCCAGATGGCACACAGAAAATCATTAGCTATACAAGTGTAAAGTTACAATCTGTTTAAATACCTTAACATAGTTACGAATAGGAATGCCTCCCTGTAATGCAAACAATAACAACTACAGGCCATACACGCCACGCGTACAAAAAATGCGGCGCTTGAATGGTTGCACGATTTCCGGATTAGTTAGAGAAAGCTTATTTAGTGGACTCTATATATTCAAGGATTTAGGTTTTAGGTCCAACATAGTTTGGCGAAACGCAATCAACTCGCTGACACTTTATTACGACAGTCAATGGAATAATTTTCAAAAGAGCCAACAGTAGAGCGCCTTCTTTCCCAAAAAGGAAGTGCCTGGAGGACTGGAACTTCCAACACTTAATCAAGTCAA
The DNA here is from genome assembly GCA_022817045.1 of Psix sp. ZL-2020. NCBI lineage: Eukaryota > Metazoa > Arthropoda > Insecta > Hymenoptera > Scelionidae > Psix > Psix sp. ZL-2020. The sequence continues at coordinate 12,299 of JABFQD010002344.1, forward strand.
CTACTTGGATCTGATGAATAAACTTAGCAACGAACAGAAAAAGTACAAATAGATACAAAAAATGGTTTGTCGTTATTTCATAATCCTTGAAAAAGAATCACGTGACTATTATTTAAAATAATTCTTTATTAATATGCATTGGGTCATATATCGTAGCATGAAAGCATGAGCCACAATTCGTCGAGGGTAGAAGATTATGATCCTCATGACCAACTGCCACAAATATCTTCATCAGTACCTCAACCAAACCAACCATCCCGAGATTTAGAAAAGACAACTGAATTATTACGCAATTATACTACTAGCCAGAAATAACCAAAATTATCAAGTGTTACGGACAAGGCTGCATTTGATATGCCGAATAAAATCCGATCACCCTCTGGAAACCTTACCTGAAATTCCTCACAAACCTTAACACACCTGGAAAATCAGTAGTGTAGACCTGATATCCATGTACCAAGACCTATAAGACGCATTTGATAGAAGCAACTGACTTCCCACCTGGATGGGTGGAAGCGTTAATCATATGAAACTCTGATAACATAACAGTTATCAAGAAATTACAAACTGATTTCTTCTCAAAAAATAGACTATCGATAAATAACCTTGTTGTAAACGGTAGGTTATAGCGAAAGTTAGAGTTCGTAAAGACTTCTTATGCTCCAGCAGACAATGAATCGATGTGTGCAAAAGATAAGGTACGAAAGCATGGTATACACCTATGTACCACCTAAAAGTCAATCCCACCGAACGGAGGAATCAGTAGCTAAGTCTGATAAAAATGTGGTCTGCATCTTTACCTTGCCAACACTACACATAAAATCATAATAAACTCAATTATTTCTAACTAAAGTATAAGTGGAGTTCGAATGTAATTTGGAGCGCTAATACATCATTTTTTTATTTTTATTTTTTTCATATTGTATGTAAGTTAGCATATGTGTAAATTATAGATGTAAAAATCACATAGATGTTTAAATATATCGGCAGGTTTAAATATCTTTGAAACTGCATTAGTATTGAAAAAACTATATCTTTTTAATAACTAAATTTTCTGACAAGATGATTGTTCTACTACGAGGTGATCATGCTCATGGTCATTTGAAAATTTTACATATTTTAATATAAAGTAAGTAAGTATGAGTTTGTTGTGTTTTTTGTACCATAGTCAATAGATTATTAGTATTTTTTTAACAAAGTTTATAATATGCAACATATATATATAACAGACTTTGCGTACGACACTATTATTATTTCATCTAATATTATCTAACAACAGCATCATCACAACTTTTACCATTTTTTTTTTGAAAAAGTTCTTTTGACAAGGGATTATTTTTCTTCAGCGCTATACATATGTATAAAATTTTTCCCGTATAACGCCATAACATTAAATAACAATATTAATGAACTATATGCAAGAAAATTAGAACAGCATCAAGAAAACTATTCAATGATGTAATAAATTATTGTACGTGGTTGTTACGAGGCTAGATACTAATGTTAGAAAAGTGTTTTGTAACCATTGTTGTGAATCTAACGATATCTTATAAAATTGATATCTTATTGAACAATATTGATTACTGTATAGTAATTCATATTCATATTAAAAACGTAGAAAATCACGATTAACCTATATATAATTAATTAAAATTATGATTTGAAATTGAATGTCCCAAACTTAATATGAAATTTTAACAATATTTTCCTTACTATTCCCAATTATTGAATCACACACAAATTAATATTTCATACTTGTAATTATTTGTAGATTACACCAGTGAATAAATTAGATTGATAAGAATCGTCAGAAATAGTTTTCTATTCCTTTTGGCGCGCCACTGCCAAGCGGTCAAACAGGATGCCGTTTTAAGGCACTGCCCGGATTTAAGGTAAACTACGAGAAGTTCTGTTGGCGCGTCACCGCCAACAGTCGTCCAGGTACCGTTGCAGGTATCACCACGGGGATAAAGAACGGATGTACCCCAAGTTGTGTACAGGCCGTAAGGAGAGAAGTAGGTGCGTCTGGACTGCGATCAGCGGTGCCAGGGTTAGCGTCTTTATAAATCTTACGGCCGAGACTAAAAAAAAAGAAGGAAATGCCCTAGCGAGTCAGGTCAGTTGCTATGGAGTGAGCCGGACTCCCTGTCCCAAAGAGATTTTCCGTCTCCATCTCCTGTCGGAGAATTGTTATATTCAGTCTCACCACCCGGTTTTTAACGATTCGCACGCTGTACAGCTGTTGGCGACGCTGAAGTTCCAGGGGCGACACATCAACCCTAGCCTCCATGGTATGTTCAAGAAATTGATCAACCCGAGACAAGACTGTGGGTCAGCGATATCCAGCTGCCATTCAAGTTCCTCTCTGAGGGCGTCATACATGCGGTCCAGGACTACAAGCTGGTGCTCCAGAGCGCGCTTAAGGGCAATAGCCTTCCGCTCCTGGAACTTTTTACCGCTGTATTTTCATGGTAAGCCCCCCTACCCTACAGAATCTGTAATTAGCGGATCAACGCTAACAAGTGTAAGAAAAGAAATACAGAAAGTCAGGTTAAGCAAGGTGGTCGCTGAAAGAAAGGTTTATTGCTAATAAAAATACAGCAATAAAATGGTTTTTCGGCGGGGCGAATCTGCCGAACAATGACAAACCCGGTAGGCATATAGTATATGACCCGTAAGTCACTAACGGGAGAGCTATCGTACGCGCTGCCTATCGAAGGTGGACGGAACTACCCTCCTTTCGGCGGCTTTCCAGCGGCATGGTGCCGCCTAGCAATGACAGTGCATTCTCGATTCCGAGAACGTGCGCATATGGTGCACCTTGCTCGGTCGGTAATGACTTATAACAATTTATTTTCACAGCCTGAGGTTAAACTTACATATGTTAAGAATATCGTACATATATTAAGTTCTTCCCAAAAGGGAAACAAGGTACAATAACAATTTCATAAAAGTTTATAGAAATTATTAAAGGGGGGGGGGGTAGTTCTGTAAGAAATAAAGCTGTATGGAATAAAGCCACTAAAGCTACCTATTAGGAGTCAAAATATTGCCACTTTTCATCCACTAGTATCTTCCGTAATTTTAATCAGAATCAGAGGATTTTTTTAAAAAAAGTCAACTTATATTCAATCAATTTTTTTTCAATTTTGTTTGTA
>JABFQD010002345.1:0-15456 GCA_022817045.1 Psix sp. ZL-2020
TTGATATATTATTATCTATCATACTTAAATTTTTTTTTTTTTTATTTTTTATTTTTTTTTTGTTTATTATAAAAAACAAGAATATATTATTTAATATTTTTGTTTTGATTATAAATTTTTTTTTTTTTATTTTTTTTTTTTTTTTTTTTTTTGTAAAAAATAGATGAAGTCATGAATAAAGATAAATAATTTTCGATTAAAAAGGATGAATAACTTAAACGACATACAATAAAAAATTAGATAAAATTCGACAAAAAACTGAATGAAATTTGCATCAAAGTCTTTTATAAATAAGAAAAAGCTAAATTAGTTTTAAAAAATATTTATTTTAAAAAGCATAATTAAAACGCATCGAAAATGACGATAGCACTCACCTTCTGTGATAATTGGATTGTAAACTAAACATTATATTCTTCAAAGAAACAGAATTTCTATTGTAATTTAGCCTTTATTATAATAATATTGGCAAGCGGAATCAACGACGCCGTTTTTATTAGAGTTAACGTTTTAACATGAGTTAACTCGTTATATTAATTATACATTATAAAAGAATCATTCATTATTTGACTCTTGATAATGTACAATTAAAATACCAATACTGTATTTTAACACTTACATACATTTTAAAACTAAATTCTTTTGAAATTAAAAATTGACATATATTACGAATAAAATTATATTAAATTTATTTAATTAATACAACATTTTTTAGTCAAAAGGTATCCTATTAAAATTATTTGAATTTAGCAATACGAGATTAATGATTATTTATACATGTTTCCTATAAACATACTTAATGAAAATTATAATATATGAACGTTCAAAATTATGATATCCGTAATATTACAGCATGTTATCTTCGGAAAATTGTTGATAATATGGGAAATGATACACTTAAATCTTACTGAAACTCTCCGTATTCAAATTTCTTATCTTACAGAAACTACGATATTGCTATCATTTAGAGTATCATTTACGAAGTGTAAACATAATTTATGAATTTGATAACACCATTACAAAAATAGTTAATAGTAATTTTCATATCGTTTGCTTTAAAATTACAGATAATTCATTCAGTAGTGACAATTGACTGATTTCATGTTAATAGAGCATATAAGAATTGATCCTTTACTATTTTTCTACTCCGTCAAACTTAAGTCTAATCACTGAAGAAAAATAAGTAAATTATCAGTTATTGATTTTATATATCACTTAATGAATACTATTTATTTTCAACGTTAAGTTTCAATCAGTTAAAAACTAACGAAATTTAATTTATTAAATTTGAATAATTTTGTTATTAAATATAATTAATTTGTATAATACTGTTTGGTAAATTTGTCTAAGTGTTTTTATTCTTCGTTTATGAAATATGAGACAATTTTAATACAATCTTTTCTGGTTGGATACTTTAATCATCTATTTTTCTGCGAAGAAATATAGTTAATTTTATCCTTTTAAGATTGCAACTTAATCGTTTTACTTATTTAAAAACTACTGATACCAGAAAGGCGCTGATCAATGTCTGTTAAAAGAAAGTGCTTTGAAATTAATAAAATCAACGAAGTTTGAACAAGGTACATATTTGTGAATGGAATAATTAAATAAAAATTTAATTATTCAAAGAGCATAATTTAACTTAACTACAAATTAGGTAGACATTAATATTTGTAATCAAGTCTGTGTAAGACTTAGCTAAAACTATGTGATATAAGTCTTATAATTTCTATTGAATGAAGTATCTCATTCTTTAACACTATTTTACTGTCTATTATGTTAAAAACTAATGAAGGAAACTTCAAGTTGTATTTTAAAATACTAATTTAGACGTAATCTTTAGAAATAATAAAACATCTATTTAAGCAAACTATCAATAATGCAATATTTGTAAAAGAATGGCATATAAAATGATACAAACATTGAATTTTGGATTCTGAAAATGTATTTTTAATTTTTATTCATATTTTACATTTAACAAAACAATGAAAAAAATAAAAGATTTTTCTCGCTATAGTTATTTTTCAGTCTTCTTAAATATGAAATGATTCATTATTTTTTCAGTAACTACAGTACTCTGATAAAAATCTTCATTTAACCCTCGCTCTTGAACAGTGACAGGTAAATCTTTAAACATAAAGTTGATGTTGGTGTCTAAATGTAGGATATATAAAAAATGTATAATCTTGTTATTATATTAAAGCCAAAGTTAAAACTCTCAGTTGCGTACTTTTAATTGAATTTTTACTTGTCTCCTTCCTATTTGCTACAACTTACTAAAATTTTGTGTTGATAATGTGTTGGAGTATAATTCAATATTGGCGAATCTGATTTAAATATGGGTCGCATTAAGTTTATTAATACTTCTTATTCTCTTAATGTCCTCAAATGATCAAACTCAGAGAATGTAATTTTAATTGCAATAATGTTTGATTAATTCGAATAAATAATTTTAACTACGTTAACTAAGTTTTTTCATAGGATTGGTTTGATTCAAGTTTAATAAGTTTAGAGAATTTTTAGAGTATATAAAATTAATTTTTTGATTCGCTTTTATTACCACTACGTTTTTCCGACGATGTAGATCTATCATTTTATAACTTTTTTCCGTTTTGACAGTTAAAACTTAGCAAGAATTTATGAAGAAATTATCTTAATATTTATAGAATAGTTATTTTCAAAAAAATAATATAATTGAGAAGAGCGAAGGAAATTTATTTCAAGTTATTCTGATTTTCTTCTTATTATCTATACCGTAATATATTTTCACTAGTAAAATATAATTTCTCGTCGTTATCAGATTACTCGTGATGTACGCGAAGGTATACCTTTCTGGCATAATATAACTTTCCTCGTTAAGAATTTCGTTGAATGTGCTGAACTTCTACGTTTTGCATTTAAGATGCGACTATTCGGATTGACTAATTAAATGACAACATTTTTTAGCATTACATGTATGTAATTTAAAAACATTTAAATGGCGTGCTAAATTTTTGTTCCTTAACTTTCACCAATACATGAAATTATAGTAAATATGTTCATATAATCATAATAAAAAGAATCAATAGAACTGAATATTCCATTACACAAGAATGAAATACTGTAATAATGACACTTAATTGAATATAATTGTCGAACAAATTTTCGTCTCTGAAATAACATTACATATGTGTTATTTGCACGAAATGTTATTGTAAAATATGTATTCTATAATTTCATGGAAATCTTACCAAGAAATAAATTACATTAATTAATGTACGATTTTATTTGAACTGAATGTCAACGTATATTACATGCCACATAAAGTGAAAGAGTTAAGGCAATAAATTGTATACATCAGATAAACTTGTATTGAATGTCACTCTACAGTTATTTTTTGCCAGCGAGTAGCGCTATGTTTTTAAGCTTTTCACGCTCATAAGAGTAAGCATGATTGTTTTTGCCATTCATGAAATCGATTGATATCGAGAAGTTTTCTCAGGTACCAAATATAATCTCTAATTCTATTACAATCAAAGTAGCACTGTTACCGTATTAGTTTGTTATAAATTATACCACACCGTTTGCTCTTTCTGTGATCAAATAAACGAAAACAATCTGGAAGCAAACAACTATCGATGTAACGATAAATTTTTCGGAACAATCAACTATTTGTCTATGAACCGTACCTAACGATCTATCAGATTTGCTTTAATTCTACGAGAATGCATGTCCCAAACATTCAATGCTCTAACGAACTTTTATGATTTCTAAAACTTTCTTCGTACGGATTAAAGTTTCCTTAACTATTATAACAATTGTTTTTTACAGGGCGTTGATTTGAAAATGTATCAAAAACACAAAAAAAATGTCATATATATTCATTATTAATGCTACATATATGCTGTGTCAGTGATAAATTCAGACATTGATGTGATCTATATATTATGTTTTTATGTATGTTATATGTTTAATCAACATATAGGTGTGATAAATAGTTTTCATATTGATAGCATCTCTAGTTTTAATACCATTTGTATTATTTTCTAATCGATTAAATTTTCATCGTAAATAAATATTTAATGTTTTTTTGTACTGTTAAACACATTGGATTTATAATATAAAAGAATTTCCTATGGAATACTTACTTTGAAGTCAATTTCAATTTTCAATAATAGTAGTAGAATTTTGAAATTCTAGCAGTCCTGGATGAACTTTGTCACTGACCACTTGACACTCTTCACTAATCTAATGTCACTACAGATTTTTATGTACAGTTTCGGATACACGTAAGCTGCGATTGACATAAATAAAATTAGTTTTTTTATTAAAAAAAAATTAGGAATCAATTACAGGCAGAAAATAAAATAAAAATTATTCGGTGTAATAAATGACGAATTTTCGCTTTATCGGCTCACATATATTACGGAAAGATTGACTGCAACCTTTGCGATAAAATCGATTGCTCCGATCAACTAAAGTAGCAAGTGATCGTTCTCGCAACAAAAGACAAATCAAATGTGAATTTTCTAAGTCTTAATACCATTGTTTTTTACTTAAAATAAACATGAAAAAGATTTCAGAAAATATGAATAATTAATAATATTACAAAAAATGATGCTATTACTGTCGTAATATACCGTTAATAATATGTCATATTTATTAAATAAATTTTCATATTACATTCGTCTCGATGTAAATCTATTATCTAATATTTATAATGTAATATTTATCCTATTCTGCTGGTGAATAAATATTCCAACGATTTCACTAGCTAAATTATCTGATGCAGAGTTTTTTCAAGTTGATTGTATTGCTCTACTAAATTATATCGCTTGCGATATATTTCCAGCTATTTGATAATGTTATTTTAAAACAGTAGTAGTGTAAACCGGATATAGTCAAACCGATTAGTTACCCTATATACTCGGCTGTTGCGGCTGAAAGTAGACCGTCACGATCAGACAAAGCGCTGTGTTGTCCATAAAAATAATGTCTTATGAACATTTTCTATCAAGTTTGCTTGATATCACTAGTGTAAAATGGAATAGTTTAGTTAGGGAATAAATTCATTCCCATTTAAACATTCTTCTTTTTCCGCAATTAAATTTAGTCGAAATTAACCCTGTCGGATGAATTCTAGAGGTGAAAAACAAAATATTTTCCGGATATACATTCATTTTCTCGCTGTTAAAGAAGGTACGCCCTACCAAAAAAAAAAAAAAAAAAACTAATAGAATGCATAAAAAAAAATTGGAAAAAAGATTTTCTGGTTTAACAAGAGAATATACTTAAAAAGCGACGGGTAAGATTTCTATTTACGAAAATAATCGTAATGATGTAGGGTTTCCAATGGTTATTTACATAGAATATTTTAATAAAATAAAAAAAAATGGAATAATCGCTTAATAAAAACTGATTCTTATAAAGCAAACGAAATCTAAGAAATACTTGGCAACGACAAAAAAAAATCTATAAAATGAAATATAAAACAGCGATGTTTTACGTTCAATTAAGTTTATGATTCAAAAAAATTGCAATACACTTAAATTGTATATATCTCGTTCTCTGATAAGATAATCTAGAATTTTTAATTAAGCTTGAAATGTTTTATGTATTTATTTTCTACTATCATCAATGTATCAATAAAAATGAAACTGTTATCCTTATGTAAGAATAACTGGCACTTCTAAAAATATATTTTGTAGTTGAAATAATAATATATGTGAGAAAATAAAATTTTTATAACAAATAACGATTTATAGTTACGACTAAGTTATTTTTCCGTGTGGTTTACTAACTTGCACGGTTTTGTAGCGAGATTATCGGTCTGACCATATCCTTGCTATACTACTAGTTAGTGGCGAAATATCAGAATATTTATGATTATTATACTTATGCTGGAAATCCCGTGTAAATCGTTCAACAATATTACACCTTTTCGTGTTAAATATTTAATAATGTGAAATTGTTTTGTATTGATTAATTTTCATGAGTTAATTTTTACTCATTTTAATTTTAAAAGCGAAATTACGAAATTCTCTCTTGTTTGCATTGCATCGGCATTTCATTTTAACGATGTATAATAATGTAATCAAAAATTACATTAATAAATACAATTTATCATTATGATTGGTACTTTCTTCAATATCTTAAATATCATTAAATCTTTTTTGTTTGATTAACTTGATTAATTTTTTATCTAAATTTTTTAAATTATTAAACTTTTGTTTTTTTCATATAAAAAAGCAACATTTTCGTATAAAAGGTCAGCTAATATTGTAATAAGAAAAGTTCAAACAAAATTTTATTTGTTACTTGAATGTATTTCAACATTCAGAAAAGTTTTTTAATCAACGTTTTCCTCAACACGTTTTTCCTGGTTCATTTGATTAGGATTTTCATTTCTAGAGCCGACCAGAATAGAAAAAAAGAATGTAAGCTACGATGTGACATTAATATCTTAATACGTGTTTCGAAATGTAGTTATTTGGATGAAAGTTCAATGATGTTTTATCTCACAGTAATGACAGTTACACTGTATAAGCTATTATTGGTCAAAACAAGTGTGTTGATCGTGTATGCACATCGTAATGTAGAATCCTATTAAAAATAAATCGATATAAAAGTTTGAATTATCTATACGATAATAAATCTCTTGCACAAAAACTTTATTTGATTTACATAATACGCAAAAACCGCAATCTGAAGTACCAGTGTCAATAACATAGCTCGACATAAATTTGACCTAAAAATGTTCAGTTATTAATTTGTAGATTTAATTATACTTTGATCATTCAATAAATTTCAGCATTTGTACGAGCAAAATGAAAAATTGAATGATAACCTTCTTTAGTACGAAGCAAAAGTTTTCTTTAAGAAAAATATAATATTTATAGGTCAATCAACATATTTATATTTTTAACTCCTATTTTGTAATTAATAATTTAAAACGTTATTTGACATTTTTTCTGTGTTATCTCTCAAATCCATTTAAGTTTTTGTCAGCACAAAGCCTAGTTACATATGGTAAATTATTTTTTCAACCCTACTGACTGAAAAGAATGAAATTAAACCTGCGGAATTCTTCAGACTTCGTGGACTAATTCAAATTTTATTAGCAGAAAAAACTCAACTAGATCATCATGATACCACTTGAAAACTAACGTATAGAGTAAACTATTGAAAAGGTGGAAGTTTTAAGTTACTTTTCATTTCGTAAGCTAATTAGTTTGAACTATTTGTTCAAAAAAATAACATATATTATAAATTATCTTACGATTGTAATTGATTTCATACTACTTATGAAATATCATATTTTAAACAAGGTAAATCTGTTGTAGCATACATAATTTATATAAGACTTGAGATAGCAAGTATATACCAATTAACATCAAAGTTAACTCAAACAATTATGGTCCAATACATATCTAATCGAATTTTCTTTACATAGTATTCTCTATCTCTCAAGATATTACTTATAACATTTTGAAACTTATATTTGAATCATTTCAATAATTGATAAATGAAACTGAATAATGTGATCGCTACACAATAACTTTATATTATAAACTGTAGACTATGGGTTACGCTTAGTTTCAATCTCGTTATATATTGATCGATTGAAGAGTTTGAAGTGCTGCTTTGCACAGGGGATTTTTTCTTTCAAAATCAACGTTTTCATAAAAATTAAGAGTTCAGAAATTTGACGTAAATTCTCATTTTCATGCTGCTTCAGATATTAAATATCATTTGTCTGTAAACGCAATATCTTTTACATGTCATTAGTATTATACTATAAGATTTTTCACGAATATTCAATTTCTTATTAAACATAACGTAATATTCGCTCTGCAAATTAAGCCTTTTCATATTATTTTATTATACCTACAGCATGAAAGATGTACTCTCAAGGCATTTTTGTTATTACACCAATTTTGTAGTCATCTCTATAAAGAATCAGTTTTTCGGAATATTTATCGCAGATATCCAATTTCATTGAAAGTTGAGAAGAAAATATTTCGATGAAAAAATAATATTCCAAGAATAAAATATATTACGGGATAATAGATAGTGTGAAAGGAAAAACTTTTAACGTTTTCAAATCCACTACTCCTCACTCGCGTAAGTTGAAATTCTAATCATCGAAATTTAATGTCATAAAATTCTACTTTATAATAGTAAATCAAAAGTTTTTAATATATGTAGGAAAGACTGACACTGGATGTCACACTTCCTAGGCAACGACTGCAGAAAAAGTCACACATTATAGTCACTTTATATTCAAAGAACTGAAAAGGAAATGTTCATATTCTGCTTTGACATTAAAATTGTTGTTTGTCGGATAATAATACTATATTATATAGTTCGGAAATGAATCGTTTTTTGCCTTTAACACGAAAAGACAGAATTATAATTTAACAATGCTTTTGAATTTATCGATTGAAGATATTTTCTGAACTTTGCTTCAGACATAACAATAGTTTTCGAATAGTTCAACTTGAAGAAAGTGATGAAATTTCAACTGTTATCATTTAGATTGAAAAAATTTACTTTGCAATTTCATAACGCATTAAACTACAATTGTTTTAATCTACAGTTTTATTGTGATGATAACGACTTAACAGAACAATACAAGAAAAAAATTAAATATGGATAAATGTAATTGTAAATGTTATTATCTTACTGCATCGAGATGTAAAGTATTCGGATATTTAATTCAGCTGGAATAAATCTTATTTAATACCATTATCTTAAAAAAACCAAAAACTGAAGTATAATTAATGTTCTAATTAACCTTGACTTTTTATGTGCTGTGACGAAACAATGTACCAATAAATATAATGATATAGATTTTTGCATAAAGATTCTCTTTCAGCGGCAAAATTAAAAGCTAGATCATATTTATGTTTCATTAGAAGTAACGAAAAACATTATTTATGTGCAACTGAATATTGTTGCTTAGAAATAGACAATTATTCTGAAATGTATCCCGTAAATATATCCCATAGAGTAGAATGAATATTTAACATTTCATCAAAATCTGATTATTTCGAGTTTATAATAGCACTATATTAAGATATTTAGAGAACTCTGCTATATCGTTATAGTTATGCTAAATAAGATACGTTTCGGAATTTTTCATCAGTCATTTCATGATAAATAACATCATAAAATATCATAATGAGAGGAAATTAACAATGCATTTCTTTCCAAAAGTTTTACATATTTTAATACAAAGTTCATAAATATATTGAAATAAGTTATATTACTTAGTTTTTTTCTTTGCTTCATTTATGAAATAAAGGAATTTTTACCGATTGAATCTGAAGCAGTATAAGACGGTTTATGGAAGCCATTAAAAATATAAGATTTTTACTCCAACGTCGTTATACAAAAGTTGCTGAAAATTCATTGCACGCGCAATAATTTTGCTTAATCGACAATAAACTTACGATTAATCATTAATTAACAATCAAAACTATATGTTTTGAACAGATTTGTTACAATTGAATTACCCGCGAATTTTAAATTAGTCATTTTTTGTGAATATCACAAAACGATTTTTTTACAGAAAAGTGATTTTTTAGTGAGCTGTAAATTCATGAAGCAAATATGTACACCTATAAATTAAGTTTTTGAGGTGCTCTGGTGTTGATTAAGTTTTCTTCTTTATACAGTTTGAGAGTAAAACATGTTTACCCATGCAGTTGGGTTTACCATATTTTATACTTGGACCGTTCATACGTCTGATAATGAGATTACTCTCAATTGATATAAAACATTAACATATTGATGCATATGCACACACTTGTAATCTTGGCAAGTAATATTTTTTTCAATTATAATATATGCTTCAGTATCATAAATATACCAACACAGAGTATACAACCACATCGAATAATTCACATCCATAGTTTATTTTGCAGTATTTTTATTTAAACTGATATTATTCATGACAAAGTGATACTAAACATATATTCTATGATATATATGTAACTCATCTAAACCTCAAACAAAGAAGGCTACTTTTTTGAACAACAATCACTAATTTGAAGTAATTTATTTGGATTCTATCGAAACTACTTTTAAAATGATCTAATTTCGTATTTCCATTTGCGAACAAATATTTAACCATATTTCGATAATATCTTATAAATAATTAAAAACAGATTAATTATTTCAGTAAATCATTTTACTGATTAGAGAGAATAGTAATTCTTCACTGAATGTAACAAATGTAATTAATTGGACATTGAAAACATTACTTCAGAGCATTTATGTTTCCTTTTTTTCCACTCTAAAGGGTGCTTAATAGATTCATAGGATTAGTTTCGCTGATTGTTTACCTGAGAATGATTTGTTACGAGAAATGAAAGGGAGTTATAATCATAAATCTGAGATCATTTCACAATCTACATTACGTAAGATATCCTTTCGTACGGTCACGACAGAATAAGGTATCCGTCAATGAGTTAATTCATAAATAATAATTTCGAACATCTCTATTACTCTCTTCAACTGTACAATTATCTGCACTTTTACGATCTTAATAATATATAAACCATAGACTAAAAGAATAGATATATAAATATCAATAATTTCATTGGATGTAAAATAAATTGTTACTCCGTAGAAAATTCTTGTCGAAGAAATGAAATTCCTCGTCATACAAACACTTATGAGATTTATATCTACTATAGATCTTCCGCCATAAAAACAATAAACTGTCGCATCAGAAACTAGGTTTATTAATCGAGCAAGATTCACTGTTCTTTCATTTGAAATCATCTCTGAGTTATCGTAAAACGATCTCCTTTCTGAACTACCTTGTAACATTGAACCATTTAAATGCCGCAGTAACATTGAACAATGTAATTTCATACATACTCATTGTTTTTCTATCGATTCAAGCTTATTATCAAAATTTCAAATTATTTTGTTGTAACTTTAGTCTAGTCAATATAATGAATATTAATAATATTATTTTTATACAATATTCGTTAAAATACATAAATAAATAACACTTCATTATTAACACATGTATATAATTGGTCAAAATATGCAACACTCTAATTTATATTTAAACGTGAGTAAGAAAATCTTTAACATAAAATTATATTTCTGTGCATTATTTTATAATTATGTGACATCTTATTATGTATTATGACAGTCTATAATTTTTTTGTAAATATCATTCAGCTTAAGAGAAATTATTTTCTATTAAAACTATTGACTATTTTACATTTGCTGTGTATCATTCTGCTAATTAAAACATCATAATGTAACCAATGTAACAATGTATATAGTCTAGTCGTCGACAGCACAATTAGTCGAAGTTTATATGATTTTTTTTAAAGAGCTAACTTTAAAACGATTAGCGGAACTTGCATTCCAACTGTAAATCTTTTTATAGATGTGTTCGCACAAAAACAAGCTTTTTGAGATTCTTCGAATTCTTTTGTCTCTGACTCAATCGTTTAATGTCAATGAACTTAAAATGTAGGCTAGCAATTTAATTTACTTTCCATTCAGAATATGATTTTCCTGCTTTTATTGAAACGTGTATAAGATGTCATTTCTCACAAAACTTTTGATACCTATAATAGAAAATTGAATGAACTTATGAAATTGCCTTAATACCGTGAAAAACAGCAGGTTTGTTTATCATAGTTACATTCATGAAATCGCTCACATTTTGTAAATATTTATGGAAATAAAAATGTACGAGTATTATACATTTTGTATAACATTATGTATTTCAATCATTGTTATATTAAAAAATAATTTGAATAAATTTGTTTGAATTCAAATATCAATGTTGGCACGATGTCAGTTGATTACGTTAATCTGGCATTTTAATATAATGTTGAATTAACGTTTATATATGAAATTAAGATTTTATTGGCTGATCATGTGATCGTTCAACGTAAGTGCTGTTTTATGAAGTGAACATTAAAATGACTTCGATAACGTTAGATCGACGTCGATTCAATTTTTTTCATAATTCTAAATGAAGTTTTTATTTGCATAAATAGAGAATTACTAAATTTGATTAAACAGTACCTCAGCTCGGTCGATTCTTTTCAGAAAGCGAAAAGCTCGAATATGAGAAAAGTAAACTAATTTACATTATTCATGTTTATAAAAAAGTAATATCAATCAAATATGATATTCACTCTGGAAGTACAAAATACGAAGAATAAATTGAACGGCTGGTGATTATTTTTCTTGATTCATCATATCAGTAACTGGGAACGAATTTTTGATAGGTATCGGTAATTCGAGAAAACGCTATCACGATTGTTTAAACTAGATTCCTTTCGATCAAACTATGTACAGTTCATTCGAAACTCTTGCAGTGAAATCAATGTATTTCAATTTGTCAATTTATAATTAAGAGTTATGCAAAGCTGATCATACGTTTCTCGAAGTGAAATGAATTAGGTCGAATATTTAATAAGGTTTGCAGCAAGATTTTCACATATATATAAACATGATTTGCTCTAAGTAAGTTCACGTTTAGAGCATTTTTCTCAATCTCAGATAAGAATAATGTTTCCGATATCTTAATATCATTAATTAATGCATTCTTTTTTATTGAACCGAAGGTTCGAGAAAGGTGAATAATATATGTTTAAATATGACTGATAATATATTTAACAACTGAGTCAGCTGAATTGTACAATTCGGTTTGAATTTTTGATGTCATTATATGAAACTGATTAATTAATAGCTGATATGATTGTATCTGCTTTATTCCATGACATAATAATTACCAAGAAAAAATATGTGATAATAAAGCTATCACATAAACAATTTATTGAATGTGGAAATGATTTCGTTGGAAAATATATGCTGTGATATTTATGGGTTTTTTAAGCTTTTTTCGTTTCACCGTTTTCATTTATTGAGAAAAGTAACGCGAAATGGTCTATATGAAGATAATATAAAAACAATAGTAGAGATTATTTGTTAAATATTTATTATCATTGTTCCGTAATATATTTATATTAGTGAATATCAATATTTTCATTTAAATTGCTCACATGATAGTACTGTGGAACATCATATCGACTTTTGAATCAATGCGGAAATGATACCTGTTACATATTCTACTTAATAGTGGTAATTTTTTTGTCACCTCATGGGCTGTAACTAATCGACATGATACGACTGTATGATTTTTCATGATTACTTATTCAATATTCGAAAAAAACTATGAGCAGAGATTTGGACAGCTATAATTCAAAGATGATCAAGTTTTTTTGCTGAGTAATTACAAAGAATGATACAATCTTTGTAAATAAAAATAACTATCAAGTAAGATGAAAAACTATTCGTCGACAAAATTATGTTTTAAGATGGGCGTGTAGTGTATCGTGAAATTCCCAAGACAAAGACTTTGAAATAGGAAAGCTCCGAGACGATAAAAAAATTACCCTCGCAATTTTTACAAAAGAAAATATTAACATTTCAGTCAGATATCTCGTGTGCACATTATTAAAACATATTTCTTATATATTAGATATGAAGACTCTCACTCGAATCACTTTAAAATAGTCTTTTCATCAAAAGCGAAAATCTAATAATCAGAATAGCCTACGCGAATAAATTTGCGTCTATTTAAATGCAATGCAAACAAGAGCAATATTCAATGTAATTTAGCCCTTAAGCTAAAGACAAAAAGTATTAAATACCAAATAAGCTATTATAACGATGTTGAACTAACGCGCGTGATAACCGGTTCTACTTTAGTCTAGTAGTTGATATAATTTTAATCATACATGTTCTTAGCACTACTTAGTAAGATCCTTTCAAGTACGATCGCAAAAGACACGGCGAAGAAGCTTTAATCATGTAATTTTAATAACCATTTTAATTTGGGGCTCGAGTTTATAAAAGCTCATAAATTCAAATTTAAATTTCCTATTCCGAAATTCATAACAGGTAATACAAGATGAAAATGAAATAAAAAGAAATCGAAAATCAGAATTTATGATGATTATTTTAACCACGCCGTATTCGCGGAAAATGAATTTTCGAGTTAGGCACTCGGCTATTTGCATTTCTCATTTTTACGCATTTTCGTAGCATGAAATTTCTAAAGCATACAAAATATTGAACAGTATAAAAAACAAATCACTCTAGGCGTTCCCTTTTTGCCAAAAATGTGAAATGCCATAAACAGGAGTGGGAGGATAAATGTGCGACAAAGAATAATCTCAAAACTTGACGGCAATACGATTTCGTCAGCTAACTGCATTTTCCGTACTAAAAATGTTAAGCAGATAATACTGTTCAAAAGTGCAAAATTTGTAATTTCATTGCCTGAAGAAGCTTTCGTCTCCAAGACTGCTATAAAACGCGCCTCAAAGGCCAAAATATTTGTGTATATTAGATCGTGCATAACAAACATGTATGATTTTTTTCCATCCCACCCAGCGTTTGATTCATCAAATATTCATTCAATCAATTTTTTCTGCTATCAATTTACATCAACAATTTTCTAATCACTTCTCGTACATACATAAGGAAACTACAACTGAGCCGATTCTCTCTTTAAAATTCCTCTGCATGTGTCACGCGTGGATATTAAATAGAATCACATTGTTCAATGCACATCACATTTGATTGCCGACAGTTAGTTCGGGACCTTTGTTTTGAGCGGCGCGGCTTGGTACCGGCGCGACAGATATTTTTGTTTACGTGATAAGTGGTCGATCAAAAGAAAATAATATCGCGGGCCGATTGACTTCCACAATGAGTTAACGCTACGGCGAGTCACGGTGAACTAACAATATCAGCGATACCTTTGGCAGGTCCTTTTCAGTGCGACGCGGACGACGCCGGCGCCTCCTGATTCTACTACGCGTGTCGGGTCGGCGCTCGCGCATTGACTGTCATAGAGATACACTAAAGAGAACAGCCGGACGTAAAAAGGACAAAACTCACGATAAAGATACCTTGAGCGCTATTTAGATACCAATCGAAAAATAAACAATTATTTACCACATAAACAGACCTATTTTGCCCCTTTTTCTGCCTTTCGCGGTTCTATAAATTGTCGATAATATTCTGGCATAAAATACGTTGCATAAAACTCTACGTATCCTTTAACTTCAACGATATATTACTCAAATTCATTGACCTCCGACGATGCACTTGTTGGGCTGATTGTGAAGAAAGTCACGCAACAGAAGAATGTTTGTCTCTGCTTCAAAGTAAAAAGCTTGTCATTTGCTCCATATTTTCTCTCTGTAAACTAGTAGGTAAGGTTGTTGGAATAATAACGACCAAATAGATATCTAAATATTATATCATTTTTTTGTGTAATACAAAATGAAGGTGATGAATATGGAAAAAATACTGGTACTTTTGGGAATTATATATATCTGTTATTTTTCACGTTCAAAAGATATTAAAATACGATTTGATCATAAAAGTACTTAATTAATAACGAATTATTCACTTGTGACT
>JABFQD010002346.1:0-15450 GCA_022817045.1 Psix sp. ZL-2020
TGAATCTTTTTGGAAGAATTTCACTTTTCCGTTATAAATCAAAACAGAAAAATTGTTGTGAATTTTAAATACATATTTTAAAAAGTTTAGATTAAGTGTTAATATTATTATAAGTAATGAATTTATTATTCTCATTTTTATGAAAAAGAAATGCAATTATTTTTAAGCATAAAATACTCCAAATAATAAAATACTCGCGAGTGAGTTCAAATAATAAAATTGTAAATTACAGTAAGAACATGCGATCTAACAATCAAGATCACTGAACTTTCATTTATGAGATCATTTATATAGTAATGCTCTATAAGTTTGCAACGAATATCTCAGTTTTGATGTCAAATTTCATTCTCTTTATTATCTCGAAAAGGTAATTCTTCAACAGTAAAGCATATTCATCAAAGCTACTCATTTTATTAAAATTTCCTCTTTAATATTTTCAATATGCAATTCACTTGCAGTCAAATAATTGACTTCATTCATTTCAATTGATTATTACGGGAGAAATTTCATTTGAAAACCAACTTGTTGTTTGTTTAATTCTTCAAAAATAATTTAAAATCCTCAAACCATTAAAAGATCTTCTATCTTATATAAATTTGAGTCAAAACTTATTCCATAATCAAAACATTTCGTTTCATACAATTTGATTCATAAAATACGGACTTTATTCCGTTCATATACTTTTATCAGATAAAATGCTTTAAAGAGATAAATTTACAACTACAGTCTACCTTTTATCCTTGCCACCTCTGGCGGCATTGTTATTTGCGTCTCCGATCATTTTTCTGTTAGAAGCAATAGAAGAGGACGGTGCGCTGTTAAGGTTCTGCAGTACCCTCGACTGCACTTCTTTGCGCGAGACGCGCATCCTCTGCTCTGTCTTGCCAGCCTCTATTTTGCTCATCACTACGTCCCATCGGCCATTCTTCCGCGCAGGTCGCGGTGATCGTCTGGAATCCTTATCAGTCTCATCCTTCTGACCAGACTCGATCATGGCCTTGATTTTTGAGATAACGTTGCGCTTAGGCATTTTATACTTCTTGAGCGCCACCGATTCCGATTTAAGAGCCGGCGCTTGCTGGACATCCGGGTTGCCAGCTTTAGTTGCCGTTTTAGCGGTGCTGTGCTCGCTGCTTACTAAACAGTTATGTAACTCCGTCGAATCGCTTGGCGATTTTGCCGGCGAGACCTACGAAAAGGGTCAAAAGACAATCAACGTTAATGCCTGGCCTTGTTATGGTCCAGTCGGACACACCAACAGATGCAGCGCATCGACTTATCACTCTTAATTAACTTCTTTGCAGTGACATTTCACAAATTTGCATCACTTAATCGCGAAAGACATAATTTTGGAGAGACTCTTAAAAAGCGGACTATACCTTGTAAACACGATTTCTTCGAAACATAGTGTTGTAAGAGTTTTAGCCAAATTTTTGGTGATTGAAAAGTAATTTGAAGTATCTGAGAACACAAATTTACATTGCTGTGTACATATTTACTTATAGTTACACAGTTCATCCAAAGGAGAGGGGGAGACGTTAAGTTGTGTTATGTTTACAAAATCAGCCAGACGAAATATTATGTATGCTGTTGACATAACGATGAGAGCTGTCTATATGCTAGTATTATTAATTAAATAAAACGGAAAATCAGAAAATGTGTGCTTTCTTGAAGAAAGAATTGCGATTCAGTGGAAATAAAGTATAAAGTGTAAACGATTGAGTGACTTCCTACAATTGGATTAATTGAATAAATCTCGAGCTAACAAAGAATCTAAGGTCTGATTCCATATGGTAAGGAATGTAATGTATAGAGTGATACGAACTAGAGCGGAAGAAAGCGGAAAACACGGACGAGACTTTTAAGTATACAACTTGCAATATAATTTATCGAACGCGATATTCATCAAAGTGACTTCTTACATAGAAGAATATGTAGTTGATCAATGTTGCCAAAGAGATGTTGGATTTCCTTCATCTGGAAGTTTCTTTGGAATTTAAAAATCAAGAATTTCATACTGTGAATTTCGATCAATTATTTATTATCATATTATTGACAAATTTGTTTATTATTATTATTAATCATGTTCATTAAATAATGTTTATGAAGTGACAAAAATTTACGAATGAATATTAAAATGTTCTGAAAAACAATAGCGAAATAAGAAAATTGTTGTTAACTTTTCATTTCATAATTATCTAGTAGTTCATAATGATTGTAATTTTGTTTGAAGAATGAAACGTAGGTTTTATAAAGTTAGTTTTTATCATTTCTTGTGTACTTATTTTGTATAAATATACCTTGTTGTTTTAGTTTTATATAATTACAATTAAAAATGTTATTTGTTTTAAATATAAATTATTATATATCTACTTGAATAAAGTTTGTTAACTTTTATTTGTGAACAAATTTGTTGTTTTTTACTAACAAGGAACTTTAATACTGTTATTTCGACATACATGTTAGAAAAATATGAGTTTAAAAATAAAATGAAATTGATAAAGTGCTGCAATTTAAAAGTAATTGTTTAAAACTTTTACTGTTTCTTACATTATTTAAAGTGAAAAATTCAACTAAAATAGTGTACACATACGGTGTTTTTTATCAAGTATGTTACAGTAGTCCATGAAGAAACCGAGAGTTGCTAATTACGAGCCATGAAAGTCGTGTTATTGTCATCTAGACAAGGTATTTTTCTTGTTACCTGAAGCGACAGTTTGAATGATTTTTCCTTTCAGATACTCATTCTATGAAACATGATTTTTTTTATTTGAAATGAATTTTTAGCCATGAAAAGTGACATTTTCCATGCAGGTAGTAGAAAAAAGTAAATTGCAAACATAATTCTTTTAAACCTATCAAACAAAATTTCTCTTTGCTATAAATCGAGTTTGAGAAAATTATGTTCTTGAAATCAGAAGTTTTTTAAAAACAACTTTTATATACGCAGCATATTCGCTAAATCTTTCTTCAAAAGATTAAACTCTACCACGAATTAAAAACATCTGTCAAATTTAGATCACATTTTAAACTGAAAGTTCATTGATAAAAAAAGTCTGGTTACATAAATACTCAAACGATTAAACAACTAAAAAAAAGCGAAATTTCTTTTTTAATCTAAACCGATATTATCAATTTAAGCACATTTCTAGAAATGTCGACTGCATCTGCGGAGTACCTAGAGGAACTCTCTTCACCAGTACCTGATCAGCAATATTCTCCTTATCTACAATCTGTACAAGTACAGCAGACGAGGGTTGACTTTTCTGAGAGACCTCGGTGTCTACCGTGTCATTGGAGTGCGAGTCGCTGAAGATGGCCTCCCCAAGAGGTCCTTCGTCCTGTCTTTTGTCGAAGTCGGAGTAGATGCCGCTAGAGTCCATCTCCTCGCCCATGAAGCTGGGACAGCGACGGCCTCCTGGGGCACAGAAGAGAGTGCCATCGATGACTTGCGCTCGACGGTCCCCTCGGCCGAATTCGTCGTGCGCGTCGGCGTCGCTCTCGGTGAAGAAGTCTGAGTCTGTCATCGGGTCCTGGCGGCTTAATTGCGCGATCACGCCAGAGGTTGCCACCGCCGAAGGGGCCTCAGGACCCCGGCTTGCGGGCCGTGAATTCTCTCCATCGCCTTGGTAACCAGCTTCCAGGCTGGTAATACTTGTCACGGAAGTCACGAAGCTAGATGGCAGCACCGATGCTCGCGAGGGTTCGACTGGTTTTGGATCTAGTGGTAGCTCTTCCAAGGATGGGCTCCTTTGAGTCTCCGTAAGGACTTCTCCGGAAGGTCCCGCGCTCTTGCTCGGCAACTTCTCGAGGTTCTCGCTAGATGGCGTCCGCAGGCACTCGATCGCCACAGTGAAATCCGTCATCTGATCCGGGGTCAGGATGCCCAAGCTCTCGTCGTGCTCGAACGAGTTCTGCTTATTGCTAAGCATCAAGTAGTGCGGCGCACTCACCGGGGTCGTCGCGTCGGCGTAGCCACCGACCTCGCCGAGCGAACTATTATTACTGTCGGCGTTGTCGTCGCGTTTACTCAACTGCTGGTTATTCTCGACAAGACCACTGCAAGTCAGGTCAAACGCACATTAGCAGACGAACCAAGCGGACTTTTTGCGCGCGGGTGCGACACCATGCGCACCTACTCTGCTATATTTAACTCGACTTATCTACTGCTAGAATTCTGATAACAATTGTACTAATCGGGTCAATTAAAATCTCCAAGTCGTTATCAAGTTTCAATTTGCATCTGTGTCTCAAATAAACTCAAACAGTGTCGTCCAAATTTTGTTTTCAATCGACACGTATTATTTTGGTATGTTTTATCAGCAGAACAATTATAACGGAGATTGAGATGATGAACAATCATTGTTTTTATTTTGGTTCAAACACAGAAGGTGTTAAATTGAAGATCATAATTATTTTTATTATTGTAATTTATTTAATTTGTAATTATTAGTTTCCGCACGAGTTCAGATAATTTTCCACTTTATTACTACTTCAACCATAAATATTTTTTCAAACCTACTTATAAATCGGTATTATGTGTCTGTATTAAATGTCATACGTTAATTAATGTCACCGTGAATGATATAAGTTGAGTATTATGCTAAGATAGCTGTTCAATTAATTATGCCTCATTTTTACGTGCAGATTTTATCTGTGTATTATATAAAGTCAAACTTTACAGTTTCAATTATTTATTTATCATTTTATGTTGATTCCATTTTTGTCAGTTATTTTACTCTAAGCGTAAACACTTAATAAACGTATTTACATTATTTTCATATTACATAATCATATTTACGTAAGTAAAGTTATCAAAATGATAAACGTTTATCGATCAAAACGGCGAGCAAGTCGAATGTTTGTTGAAGGTAAAATAATAAAGTTATCTTTACAAACTAATAAATTCATGTCAAGTGGAAGTATACCTAAAAAGTGCATGCTTCTCTTCTCTGAGACAACTCAAGTGATCATCATTGTCGTATGCAGACCAAATACCTTGTATCGTGTACGCCGTGTCGTTCAACTTTCCTGTTTAATGCAAACAGACAATCTTTAATATACTTAAATAATTTAACAACAGAAAGTAATTCAATCTACGCAAAATTATAAATTTATTCAATCTTAACTTATCATTGCTATCTTACGTGAAATACAATCTCAAATATGGTTTCTTGAATTTATTATATCAAACTTTGTATATTTTACTTTATCAAATTTACTTTTTTTCACAGTTAAAAATGCAAAGTTCTGCGAAACTCTGTATTTTTAATTATTTGATATCATTCTATCATAATTAATAAAGTTCAGTTTTCATAAGTTTCATAATTAAGAAGTGACTTTTAACATTCTTTCACAATGTTATTCTAGAATAACAAAGTTTAAAACTAAGATTTAATGTGAACGCTGCATTACCTTGTGGTGATCTAATTGTTTCTTTGGTCAAGACGGGTCCTTTATCGCAGTTTAAAAATTGATACCGCTCTCTGAACGGTAAATGCTGACTTGGCCCTATTAATTTCGAAGCTTTTGGTTTTGGCAAAAAAGACGGCCGCACTGCTCTTGGCACCGGTATTCTACTGCTACCCCCTACGTTCTGTAACAAAAAAGTGGTCATTAGAATATTACGTAGTACAAAATTACATAGTAAGCAATTTATCACACGAGAAAATTCATTCGTGCATCAAATTGTGAGAACCTTCTGAAAGAGCACAATTAATTATTATTCGCGTTCGAAAAGTCGGCACACTCAAGACTTGAAGAGTCTTCAGAGACATATATACACGTAGGCGTTGTCTACTTGCAGAATCTTGGACGATGAAATTTTATGTGTGTCGAAATTAAATCACGACTCGCCTACGTTTCTACCAATGCAAATGGTACTTTATCATTTCTACGGTTATTAGACCAAGGAACGAAGGCTCTGTAAAGTTTACGTTATTTTGATGCACCCGCTTCTTTATCGCTGACAGTCAAGTGTGAAAACTAGGCCCTGCTTTTTTAGTTTTGATGGATGCAGAAAGTTAACGTTACGTAATTTCAATGCGAAACCAAATTACAGTTTTTAGAGTTTGTACATTTTTCAGTTGATTTTCTACAAGTTATTGTGTTAATGATCGGATTGTGTCTGAGTATTTGACAGATTGTGAGGAAGAACTCAATAATGATTGGAACGTAAATGCTACTCGTTAGACACCTCTGTAGGACGGGTAAGCAGCTAAAGGAGATTACATCGAGGATAGAGTTTGAAGTTTTTGATATATTGAACTGGTAATTATCGTGAAGTATAACTTTGTAGAGGACCAGGGGGATTCCCCTACTCTCTAACTGAGCTTGTGAAACCTACAAATCTAGTAGATTATTTTCTATCGGATTTCAGAAATGTGGAGTTACTAAATGTAACAGCACTGAAGAAACTACAGATGACCTTACACGACCAATCTCCTACTTCGTTGTACAGGAATCCAAACAAATTCGTGATTTATTCTAAAAACATCGGTTAAAGATTAAACGAAATCGTTTAAAATCAGTGTGATATATCGTCAAAACGATTTCTTTTCAATTTGAGAGAGACTTCATTAAAATAAACGTAACATCAGTTTCGAAATAGTTTATTTGAGTTTAAATTTCAGAGAAATTTAAAAAATAATAGTTTTTAATTTTAAGAAATGTATTTTTTAAAGTTCGTTTTTGATTTATATTTTATATTTGCACTTTATAGAACAATTATTTATTGCATTTTTTATTCAATTTCAAAGTTTGTTATTTTTGAAAACTTAATAGTAATACGTTTTGAAAAGGAAGCTTTTTTTATTTTTAAATTTTAATATTTGGATATATTACGAGAGTGTTTCCATTTTATTACAGCTTTTACGAAAATATAATTTATTATTAATATTTATTTAAAGTGAAAATCAACAGTGTTAGATTTTTACTGTTATTTCTAGTATCTGTTAAAAGGAAAAAAAACCTTTTTTGATTTCAAAATTCGTGCGTAATGACGATATCTAAAAATATGTATATTGGACAGGAATATTTACTATGTGATACGTCTGATATGTGATGTTAGTTTTTGCAAATGAGAAATTATGTCGTATGTGAAATCACGAGATGTGAAATAGTGTTATTTTAAGTAGATTTAGAGCACCGTTGAGGACTAATTGTAAAATTGTTTCAGCATACAATTAGTGGAATATTTATTGTATTTCATAATAAACAATATTTAATTATATTTGATTAAATAAAAAAGTTCATATATTTTTAAGATGTCATACTATTTAGAACAATTTAGGTCGAGTTTCATCTTACATTAAAAATTCTAGAATTCAAATATATACAACTTCATAATGAAAGCAGAACCAACAATTTACATAATTAGTGAAATTATATAAATTAAATAAACATTAAAATCGCGACTAATTTAATTTTTTTGTACATATCATGAATGACGAATAAAGAAAACATACGTTTTTAATTCGTCTTCGAATTTCGATATTATCTTATTAACGAATAGATACAACATAAATTAGTTCTGAAACTATCTCTGCGGCTGCTAATCTGTCGTCCATTGCAGTAATTTAATCCCATAATATGTATAGTAATCGTTAAAGCACGCATCAAATAGGCCTCTCAGTTGAAGTCAAGTTTCATATGAAAATTAATTTTGTAATGATGTATGAATGCCGATTCACCATTAAACATAATATTCATTAAGGACAGTAATTTCGTATACACACTTTTTTATGAATCAGCAAATTATTTTCCGAAATATGCGTACAAAATCATAAAAGTGAATTTCAATGTTTATTGCAGTGTCAGATGCGTTGAATATTAATCTTAGTTTTATGATATGATTGATGAGAAGTATTTTTAGAAATAATAACTGATTGGTGTAAACGAAACAAGAATTCAAATAATGTATAAATGAAAATTACTGATAAGTTAGTTTGAAATTGAAAAAATGTGATTGAAAAGAGAATAAATACTCCAATAAAGATATCTGATAGTCCAGAGTATTAAAACTATTGAACAATGCTAGTGTTCTGGCTATTGTGATTCAGCAATTAATTATAAAAGAAATCTACTCCGTGAGATAGTGGTTCGAAATGGCAAATGCTAATAATTCATAAATACCATCTAACGAAATTCACACTCCTCTAATGTAATTACATTTGTTCTAAAAACGACACCAGTACGAATCGTTCGTTCGAATGACAAAAAGATTACATAATTAAATAATATAACTCTCACGTTACACAGTCTCTGGTATTATTTATCACTACTAGTTTAATAAGTTTGATTTACATCATTTACAAGCAGTAGTCAAATATGTTTACGTAATGTGACACTTTGGATTCTAAAATTACTATTAAATAATGAAAAAGTACAGTAACAAAATGAACATGATCTGCATTGATGAAACATTAATAGTTTTTTCAAGCGGAAATACTGAACTTTCAAAAATAATAAATTCGTTCTATAATACAGAATGAAGATTTAAACCACAAACTATTTGTATTGTTAATCATTTTCATTGTTCTAACTTCAATTTAGCTGATAATTTGTTTTATAGAAAGCCGATTATAATTAAGATTTCTAAAAATGATTTCTTTTCTATTATTAATATTTCAACATTTGCACAACTAAGATTTCATTTCTTTATATAAAATTTGTCATGTGTAAAATGTAAATTAACCCTAAAATGGACTTTATTATTAATTCTTTTGAATAATGAAATAATGATTGTTGTAATAAATAATTTGTTGTTTTCACAAAAACTTGCTACTCTGACGAAATGGGAAATTAGCAGTTTTAAAAAACTCTTTTTATTGTGAAAGTAATGTCAATAATAACTTAGGTATTCACTCATAGTGAATTTAATATTTATATTTAAAGTAAAAGTTAGATTGTATATAATAAAAGTCGTATTTACGAAAAGACATGCGTCTAAATGTTATTTGTATAAATAAATATTTAACATTTACATTGTATCTGTATTATATATATTTGTTATATAGAACAATAGATCTTCAATTACTCTAGTAATACGTATATAACGAAATAAAATTGCAAATATTCTACTTTTATTTCTATGGCCACGTCTGTAACAATGGAAGCGAGGAATTTGAAAATTTTAAGTTCGCAGTTCATCGCGCGTACGTTCGAAGGACGATGTATGTATAATGAGATGGTGATTGAATGTAAGAGATCAAAGACTGGAAAATACAATCATAAGAAAATAGATTGCTATTTGTCCTTGATTATTTATATAATAATTTTATATGCGATGATGTTCAACAAGGTTTTATGCTTTGAAAAAGTAGCAAGTCTTTTACCAAAAAAAGTGGCCAAAAAAGATATTTATGCAATGAGACAAAAATCATTTTATATTTTGAAAGAAAATTGTAGAAATTTGGTATTAATAATATCATAGAAAATTTAACATTTTATTTAATTGTTACTGTATTAAAACAACAATTTTGCTACATGCAAATTATTTCATAAAAAAAATAATTTTTGTTATACGCAGTTTCTCACAGAAATTACAGTAAAATTTGATATTAATACCATACTTTTAAAAACATGTTCATTTTCGCTACTTCGCGTTACTTATGAAACATTTTTATAATAAAATCTAGAAAATTTTAGAATTTTTTTCATGTGTACTCAAAGTTCACTGATATTTTCTTTTGAAGTTTGCATTGATTTGAAGTAGACGCACACATCTTTTTAGTAACCTCGTCATCAGTAATATACTATTTGATACTTTCAGTTATTTGCATATGTATGAGAAGCGTTTTCTATTTTGCAATTTCTCACGGCTGAGTTCTAATGATTGACGTATGATTTTGAAAATCTAAGCACTGTAATATCCGACTTTTTTATTCATTTTAGTAAATATAAATAACTTAATTCACAATGAAGCTAAAAATTCTAGCGTA
The DNA here is from genome assembly GCA_022817045.1 of Psix sp. ZL-2020. NCBI lineage: Eukaryota > Metazoa > Arthropoda > Insecta > Hymenoptera > Scelionidae > Psix > Psix sp. ZL-2020. The sequence goes on from JABFQD010002346.1 coordinate 9,942, forward strand.
ATTGAACTAACAAATTTTTGTTTAATCTAATATTCAGCAACTTACGTAACTCAATTCACCTCTATTAAACGTCAAATAAATATTAATACTTGGAAGAAAACGTAACCATCTAACATGACAGTAATCAAAAATGAAAACATTTGTAAATATGTAACGTACACTTAAGGTTAATATAGTGGTTTTGAATGAATAAAATCTCAATTGAAATGCACGCCATTTTCCAACTATATACATAAATATGAACCATGTATTCTCAACCCAGAATGTATATTATTATTCATTTTGATGACGTAATTTTGAGTAAACAAAAAATAAAACGTTGCGATCTTTATGTGAATGAAATTCTACTTTAGATATAAGTATACTATCCCACACATAAATTGCACTTTACATCATATATTATATAAATACATTACACGTTGTATGTTTCGCGGCACATAAAAAATAGCATTTCAAATGAAACCAATTGTTCCGAATGCAATTTATATGCGAATTTTTTCAAGCCCCGAGAACGCAAGAATGTCACTATTTAGTTCATGACATTGTCATTGCATTCATTAGCATCTCTTCAGCAGCAATATTTATTTCTAATCGAACAGTTTGAAAGGGTAAAAATATTAATCGACGATTAATTGCCCAAACAGCAACTGTTCATTTCATATTTCAACACTAACATTTCGTAAAATATATCTAAGGCATCGTACATATTTTTCGCGATAACGCACGAACTGAATAAATTTCATGCGAAATTGTTTCTAAACGCGACGTTCGAGCATGTGCGTAAAATGTGTGTAAACCGTTAGCATAAAACTAACATATGATACTCGACAAATCGTAATTTTCTTCGCAATTTATATCCCGCACACAGCCCCGCTGCGCATTTCAAGGTGCGACCTTTGAGATATACTTTCAGGATCATTTTATCACAACTAATATATTAATTTGAATTACAGTGTTTCGCCCGATCACATGAATCATTCTGTATTACAGTAAACTCGGCTTTTTTGCCTCCGTTGCGACTGCGAGAAGCGCGTTTAAAAACACAAACCATTGATTGCCGAACATACATAATACCTGCAGGTCTGACCGATAAATAATCATCCTTCAAACAACGCATGAGCCGATAAATGCAAATCGCTCGCATAAAATTAGCATAATTACATTCAAAGCCAAGCTGTTATCTGAAACGAACTTGCGGCACAGCTTTGGTGAGAAATTCGTGCAAATTGATTATCTCCGACACTCGCAATCGGTCGTCTCACAAAGCACAATTGCTGAAACAACAATATGCGTGGTTTTAAAAGTGATGCCCCGATGACACCTGTGTGTACCTGGTTTGACGCGAAAGAGCGCACGATAGCAGCCAGGATTGATTGCTCACTCAAAAACTGTTAGGCGGCGGATCACGAGTCCGCTTCGTCCGAGACCGGAATCACGAATTCGCACGTTTTTGCGCAAGAAGCAGCAAGCGCGGAACGAGTTGCGGCGTGGCGTTGCATCGGACGGTTCGTCTTCCATCACGCGCGTAGTACTACTAGCCTGCTAGCCATCAAGCCACGTCCGTAACTGATTTCCTGCGATTCCTGTTGGAAAGTTCCCTCACGCGGAGCCGCGCTTGTGTACGTGCAAGTGCAGCTGCGAGCGTATGCAGGCGCTCGCGTTCAAGACGCCGCAACAAAACTACGACTCGGGCCCGTTGAGAGTTTGAGCGCATCAACCAATTGGCATACATATTATACGTCTTTAATCACACGCGCGAAAGGAGGAGCACTTCATGACAGCCGCACTACTAGGAGAACAACCTTTGACAAACAGTCGACGATATGGCAGATTCGTTTTTGTCCGCTTTGTGATGGTCGGAGTTGGCTGCTTTGCGAGGGGGGAACGTTCGTTATGGGTTTGTACGTGGAGAGACGGGGAGACAATTTGGCACCAGCCAGATGGAACTCAACCTTTTCAAAATTAACTCCTGCTCCATTCATGGCTTCAGTTTTTAAATACTTTTATTATAATAATTTACACATTTGCCGATAAATTTTGCAGTAAGTTTTAATTGCATTAATAGTAAAACAGTTTCTGTTTTGTACTTGTTTGTAATTACTGTTAACAATTTAAACCCTACTAAAAATGTATATACAATCATATAAATGTAAATTTTGTATTAATGATAAAAACAAAAATTTTTTCATTTCTGTACGCTATTTTTCCTTTATTTGAATAAATTCAATTATAAAATACGTAACATTATATACAATAGAATAACATAAAAAATTCTGGCAATGAATTAGAATCTTTTAATGCTTGATACACAATACATTAAGTTAAGTCAAAGATTAGTTATCTCTTAGTCTACAAATTAAATAATTTATTATCTAAATTAATGATACCTACTCTCATAGCAGTATGAGTAATTTAATATGTAGTATTTTTTTAAGAAAAAACTAATCTTAGATTCAACCAAAATTTATAGGAAAAACGATCGCTTTTGCGCCCTTTGATAATTAATTGTCTGTAGAAAAACAATGTAGCAAATACTATGAATTATAAATTTTCATTGACACGAAGAGATAAGTCTTAAACAGTTTCGTTTGTATTTCGTGATGTGTACCCAGACGCCTCTTCATCTGAAGTACAAGTTAAAAGTCCACTGGCAGCGCCTCTCGATGAAGTTGCTTGCATCAACTCTTTGTCTGGTTCACCACGATATTCGTACAGTAATATATTCAACGTTTCTTCAAAGATACGAGATTCCGGAAACTCTACCTGCAATTAAATACATGTCGTCAGTTTATTTATAAAGACTAATTTGGAAATTTTTAAATTTTCGTAAAAAGGAAAATTCCTAATCGATTCACTATATAAGTGAATATTATAGAAATAAAATATGTTTTGATTATTTATGGCTGTATGTGACTAATAAATTCTCTTTAATTAAACAATAAAAAGACTAAAATTTAATTACTAGTTTTCTCAAATTTTACCTTAGTGTGTTTTTTGTCAGTCGCATATACTATAGAGTGACAACAAACTTCAGCAACTTTTCTACCATGGCCGTAAAAAGTCCAGCAGCAAATTTCACTTGAACCAATGACGTCTTTAATGAAGAAGATTCTGTTACTAAAACGTAATGACATTTTATCGAACAGTTCGATGTTTTTAAGTAAGTTATCGTCTGATGTGCTGAAACAAAATAAAATTATGATTAGTTAAACAACATTACCTGACAGGTTTTTATGATAATAATCAGAAAAAAGTAAGGACAGTACCTCGTATAAGAATATTTATTGTTGTGTCTATTGACGAGCAATTTAACCACAGGTTTCGTTGTACTGTTTATTAAGAACTGTGCTTCTTTCTGTGAGGTGATAAGTGGTATTTTGCATATTGGCTCTCGTTCTTTTTCTTTTTTCTGAAGAGCTTGTTCGCACGATTCGGCCAATTCGCTGATACAATAATACTTAGCTTCGGCGAGTAATTCTGCGATTTCCTTCGCAGTCTCTGGCAAGGGAACTGATCCATCACGAAGGAAATTCAAAATAGCGCCGAAATGTTTGCCACTGCGATCGATTAGAACCCAACCTAATCACAATTATGAATTATTATTTATGGTGCTCAAAATAGAGTTGCAATTTTTTAGTTTATTATTTAAATAGATTTTCTATACATAAATTTCAAAACATTTTGATTTATTTTTTCAAAGTTATATTCAAATATATAAATATATCTATAAAGAATAATAATAATAAAAAACTGCTCATAAATATTTTCTATTTACCTTCAGGATCGATAGGTACATCCATCCGACCACTGAACATGGCTCGCAACATTGTATCATGTTTTCGCAAAGTTGTTCTGGTAGTATAATGCAAAGCACCACCAACGTTCAGTTTAACATAATCCGATGGGTATTTGGCAACAGATTCATGCTCGCCAGACATAATGAATTTTGTGGTTCCAATAAATTTCGCTTTATTTTCTCACTACAAATAAACATGAGTCATTTTGTTAAAACAAAAATACAAATCGTACATAAATAAACAAACAAACGTAATGTAGATTTTCAAGTTTAAATCAAATTATCAACTCAGAAATATTCTTGTTTGCATATATGTAATGTAACGATTTGCAATGTGTTAATTTTCCAGATAACTTTTACGATGCAAACTGATAAAGCGATTTTATAATTTATGTGTAAAGTCAAAATGTCACAAACTTCAAATCATAAAATAAATGATGAAAATGAGATCTACATTGAACAAAAAATGATTGAATGTATTCGCATCATTTACACTTGTTGAAATCATCGTGACATTTTCATTTCCGAACAAGTGGCAAATCGGAATTTAATAAAAATGATAGAATTTAAAATAACCTCTCTTGCTGGCGAAGCGAGCTCGGAAGCGTTTGCTTTGGACGCAGAGTGTCTCGCAGTTAATTTTATCGCTCATTAATGATATTCAATGATGATAACTGTCAACCAAGAAACCCTCACAATATTCGATTCTCAGCGTTGTTACTACAATATCATGTAGTCCGATGACATTTTGATAATTTCAAGCTATTTGCAACTATTTGAGATAACTACCAACTTTTGAGATCAAAGATGGCTCTCGCGGCAGTGCTTCATCTTTGTCAATCCGGCGGTAAAGTTGAACATCCAACTGAGTTAAGTAAAGTTGATTATTTAAATACAAGAAACAAATTTGTAATAAATTTATTTTAATTTTATAAAAATCAACTTCAGTTTGCGAAATTTCTAATTTATTTGAAACTATTATAATTAATTATAGCTATTTTTTATCGCTTTAGTGAAAATAATATTTTGAATATATTTTTTATATTTTCGTATTGCGCATGATTGTTTACGCTAAACCTGCCATCTATACACCTTTGATGTTTTGTATGATACTTTACAGCGAGTAAAGTAAACTTATGACAAGATTATATATCATCGTTGACTACTATTTTGATTTGTTAAAAAGATGTCAGATTCGCTTATAAAATATGGCATTTTTATTGATGATTTGAGTAAGATTCGAGTTCTGGAACCGGAGGTTGCAAATCAAACCATACAATTGAAAGATGAATGCCAAAATTTTGTAACTAGTAAGTAACTATTTTTTTATCATTCTTCGATGAAACTATACATAAATTTTATTTAGTTTGTTTGTATAATTCTGATTAATTTATTTTGATAATTGATAATTACTGTTGGATAGAATTCAATTTTTAATTAGTTAAAAATGTTTTATTATTTTTAGTGATGAGCACTTTTCAGAAAAACTCTGAACAAATCATAGAATTAGTGGATAAGTTAGCTAAAGAGGTGGAAAAGGAGAAAATAAAGACGATTGGGGCGAGAAATTTGCTGCGCACCAGTGCTAAGCAACGGGAAGCTCAGAAACAACAAATACAGGTGTTTATATTATAACTATATAGTAGTATTCTTACACATTGCGTCATTCCAGATAAAAATTAGAAGGCGTAAAGTAAATTTCCAAAATGTACT
>JABFQD010002347.1:0-15445 GCA_022817045.1 Psix sp. ZL-2020
CTTTAAAAATTAAAAAAATTTAAATTCTGCATAAAATTATAATTAAACCTAATCGACATTTTATTTCAGAAATTTCAATCAACTATTAGCAGAGATACATTTAATATTTGCAAAGCATTTGTATATATAACTATACGGAATTCCGGGAATATTTTCAATAAATTTTGAAGCAAGATTTGCAAAAAAATAGATAAACAGTTATAAATGTTGATGCAAGGGTCATCATTGGCTCATAAAAATCGAAGACATTATATGAAAACGGAATCGATTTAGATAACGAGACGGAACAATTTCTTCGACTTGAAATATAACGAGTTTGTTCACGTCACCTTTCACGGTCACGGACAACTCAGACGGTCCGCGAAATTTTCTGGTATGCGTGACATTAGATAAAGTATGCTATAATTTAAAAAGATATTATTTAAAATAATTTTATATTAATGCTGTTAATGTATAGATAATCAAGAAATATAATGAAAAATATAACTCAATAATCTACATTTTGCAATAAATTAGTGCCAAAAGAAACATTAATTTTTTTGTTAATTTCGTGTATTATTTTTTCATCTATTACGAAACTAATTAATATTAAAAGATTTATTACTAGTCATTTTTTCAATTATAGAATTGTTTTATAATGTTTTAAGTAATATATTGTTAGATATGAAATTTCATTTTCAATTTAAATTTGTTTTACAAAATATTACAAATAAATTATTTTTATAATGATGAAATTTAAATAAATACATTGCAAAAAAGAAACTCGTAGTAAATGTTTAGTCGTTCGAAAACGATGATTGAAATAATTGAATAATATGATTCAGGATTTACATAATGCAATTTACAAATGCTCTGCACGACGTTCATTACACTTTTCTTTAACAGTATTATTGAGCCAATGCAATATAATATCCACTTGTCGGTATCTGAGTCGCATTAAAATTTAATCAAGAAGACCGACTAAAAAACCAAACTCATTTAGTTCTTCCTTGTTTTTCAACAAACGAATGTTTAACATTATGTAATTATTTTGTCATTTCTTAAATTTAATTCTACATTTATGATAGAAACATCTGTTACTGTTTAACCGACATTTCACCACATTGAAGTCACATTGTATTGTTAAAATAAAGTTTAATTATGAATCTATTTTAAAATAACAATACAAAAAAGTCTATTATTTGTATTCATTTATATATTTATCAAAAATGTAAAACACGTGAATGAGACATAGCAATACTCATTTTATATTATAATTATAATAAATAACAATTTTTTAAATTAATATTTATTTTTTCAGCTGTCCTTTTCTCCAACGACTCCGGGTTGGAGCCATGCGCGCTTATTGGGACTTTTAGCTGCCATTTTGGCACTTTCTTCATTTATGCTGCTCCTCTGTACAGCAGCTGTATTCTTCTTCGTGTCTTTTAACACTTTCGCGTTCATGGCCGCTGAGGTAAAGATTTCGATTTGGAATGGAATGGAACTGTCTGAAGAAAAGAAGTCATTATGCAAATATCAATTAAAATGCCGAATGAATTGCATTGTAATAATCAACACTCGTTATAAAAGATGATTCATTCGATAAAAAAGTATTTCAAATAATGCACAGTTTCAACTAATAAACTGCATTTTTGATCATTGCTTTGATAAAAAAAATTAATATTCCGATTTCTTTGTTTGGACAGGTTATTGCGTTAACGAATATATCATCATAAATCAATATGAAAATAATTTTCCCTGACTTAGTTTACTTTTTTCTACATTTTCATTTGCTTTAGTGTTATTTCGGAATTTTTAACTTTAACTTCAATTTTATAATCAAAAATCTTAAAAAGAATACAAGTATTATGACAATTTAATGTTAAAAATAGACCATTTAAGATTCAATTACGATTATTTTGCTTCCATGAAATGAGCTTAAATTAAAATTTCTGTTTATTTATTCGATAATTTGATATTCTTACAAAATTATTTTTGATTAGCTTTTTTAATAATTGATAATTATAAATGAGATTAATGATAATGTTGTTTTGATGTTTCAGTGTTTATTACTAGGCATCAGAACGATTCACGTAATGCTGCGTTACGCGATACACCTGTACGATACACGCGGCACCGGTACCTCGTCTTCACGGTCCTCTGACAAACGGGGTCCTCTTGCTTACTACACTGAACTTGTCTCCGAGTTGACGATGCTCGCCGTTGACTTTCTGCATCACATTCACATGCTTCTGTGGAGTAACATACTCCTAAGCATGGCGTCCATTGTTATCTGCATGCAATTGCGTTACCTGTTCCATGAAATTCAACATCGAATTACAAAGCATAGAAATTACTTAGCAGTACTTAGTCATATGGAGAAAAAGTATGAAACTGAGTTGAACTCAGCTTTATTAATAGATAAAATTGATTTTATATGAAATTTCATTTATCATATATTGAAACTAATTGTCAAATAAAAATAATCGCTTTAATTTAATCGTTTAGATTAATAAATATATTATGTTTTCAGTTACCCAATGGCTTCATCTCAAGAACTCGCTGAGAATTCAGATAACTGCGCGATTTGTTGGGAGAAAATGGAAAGCGCGCGCAAGTTGCCGTGCGGCCATCTGTTCCATAATTCGTGCCTGCAGTCTTGGTTAGAACAAGACACATCGTGTCCGACGTGCAGGCTCGCGCTAAGCATGCAGGCCAATCACAGAGAGAATGCTTCGGACATCATCGTGCCGGAAAATCAGACTCCAGTGCGACGTAACGACAACCACTTCTTCCATTTCGATGGCTCACGTTACGTCTCATGGCTGCCTAGTTTCTCTGTTGAGGTCACGCATACACGACTTCGTGGTGATATCCTCACGATGGCTCACAGTAATTCGCAGCTCGACGCTATGGCTAGACAGGTATTAATTCATTCATTAGTTTTCTTATGGTATAAACGTTGAATGAAGTTTATTTAATATTTTGATAGAAACAGCTCAAAAGAGTAGAACTGTTATTGGATAATATTTTATTCAATAATGCATGAATAAGCAATTGCATGATGATTGTTTCTTTTCGAAACAATCATCATATCAATATCTTTCGTTTTATCGAAAATAAGCGTTCTAAATTGGATTTGCAGGTACTTCAATTATTTCCACATTATCCCAGAAACATTGTGATTGAAGATTTGAGGCTTACAAGGTCGGTTGAATTAACGATTGAGAACATCCTCGATGGCAGATTGACATTACCACATCATGTTATCGAAGAACCAGAATTAGGGATGACGACCCAGCTAACATCAGCGACTAATAATTTAATGCAACCAGATTACTTAATGTCTCATAATTCGTGGGATCCTACAGTCGATATTCCTACCTCAGATAGGTATTTATATTCATGAAAATGTTATTAAAGTTTGAAATGTTCGACAATAAACTTTAAAAAATATATATTTTTAAAATTTAACATCCTAAAACCTTATTTGTTTATTTTTTAATAGTATTTCGATTTAATCAAGTGCCAAATAATAAACTAATAAATGAATTATGTTTTATAGTGGCGAAGAACCTTCTAATCTGGGTGGTCGGTTTTCAAAGTCTTCAATTGAGAGGGAACATATTTTGCGACGTCGCAAAGAACATATGCTTCTAAATGCGCGTCGAAAGTACTTCGAGAAGCTCCGCAAAGAAGAATCCAAGTCGACATTGCAGCTAACGGGTTCGTCATCTGGGCAATCTAGTGACGCGACATCTTAGACTATAAGTCATGACTCTTCTACCAATATTATTAGATCCTGATCACATTGATATTATTTATTCGTTCCTTTAAAAATGAGCATCCAGCGCCATTCACTACAGAACGCAGTGTTTGTCGAAGACAAATTTGTCTTATTTCATTGTTTTATTTATTTTATCTTAAGTAGATAAATTCAATACAATGAGGTTTTTTAAGAATAAGTGCTATGTCACTATTACGATACTCATTTACGTATTTTGTAATTCAAAGACTAAAGTTTACTTATTAACAAAAGTGAGAGTATTCGCTTGTCCTGAAAGGATATAATATTCATGTATGTGCGAACGAGCGTAAAATGAATTGAATTTTGTCATTTTTAATAAGACGGCTAGAAAAACGACATATCTTAAGGCTATTCCACGGCGAATTTATAATTTTAAAAAATGACAAAGTTTCGTTATATGTTGTCTTTTGTAATTTGTTAAAACTATAAACATTAGTTTCGTCACCTGGAATAGCCTTAAATAATAAAGCTTCACTTGTAATAATGTAGTGCCATTTTACGTATAGCACGAGAACAAATAATTTATATCGTATGTGAGGATAAAAAGTGTGTAAGTTGATTGATTAGCTGATATTTATTTATAGATGTACTATTCCCTTTATCAAGTTACAGAGCTATTTAATTTTCATTACACTTGAATTATCCGACATTTTGCAAGCATTATGAATATTATGTATACTGCATAATAATGGAATTGGTGCAGACAACCATTAATTCGTTCATGAATATATCATATTGCGAGATATATATTTTATAGATGTTATTTTATGTGAATATAATTATCACCGTTGAAGAATCTTTTGTTTCTATCTTTCTTACTTTATCAAATTCTGTGATTGATATGCGTAATTAGTTGGATTATATAAAATAATAAGTTGTAAAGTAATATGTACTTTTAAGATTTAATAGTAGTAAATGTCTGCACTAGTTCCCGTTCCTCATACATAGATATTTATATATACATATATATGTACCTATATTCTTATAAAATTGATTCAAATCTCTTGTTATATAATCAAATGTATGGTTCATAGTTCGCGATGCTATTGAAATGAATCTGTAAACAATTTTTGTTAATATTTGCGTTTACTATATTATAATATTTTTTTAAAATAATTGCCAAAATGTCGTTATTTTACAAATCCAATATTCTTGGGCCGAAGAATCATTAGGTTTTTCATCAGATGAGAAACTTTCCGAATGTTGCAAGGTACGACCAATAATATTAAAAATAATTTTTTGTCATAAAGTTGTTCGCTTTTCACGTTAACATTACAATTTTAAAATATTCAAATAACGATTTTAGTTGTTCATTTAATGAGAAAAGTTTTATGTTACCAACTTCCATTTGTGAGTTCATTTAATTTTTTTATGCTGTATTTATTATTTCTGACGTATTCGTTACAGCCGTACATATATTTTGATAATTCGCCTTAATAACAAATATATAGCAGCCGCCTTTTAACATGTTTTTTAATTCGGAATATTAAAAATTCAATTAATCAGCATATAGCTCAAAATTACTCAAAAATATTCGTGTACAAAGCGGGTAGTTTTATTAATATTTAGCTAAGTGGAAAATTAACGTAAATGTGTGAAAGTAATTATTTGAAAAATGTGTCTTTGATATTGTGCCTTGCTATTAGAATGTTATTTTAGTTGAATTTTTCAGTTATAAACAACTTTTCATGTTTTTTATCGATTAAAAAACAAGTTTATAAAGATAGTTATGTGCAGTATTCCTTTATTAACAATTCTTGTACGCGAGAAATTAAAATTCTTCCAAAGTTCAAAGTTATAAAAAAACCAATTTCCCTAAATGCTGTTTGTTACAATTAAAAATCCAGAGAGAAAATAGATATCAATATATAAGTATATCGTAATAAGTACTCAGTTGAATTTTGCACCCTTTATACATTTATTCTGTTCCCTTTTCTTCTCACAACATATCTTCTTCTGCCCAAGCATTTAGTAATTCTTTGCACTCATAATTTGTTGCATTTCACAAATACTCTATTTAAATAGTCAATTGACGTTATTTTCTTGTGCGACATAATGCGAGACTGAATCTGCAGTTTGGTTGCATGGACTGCTTGACTGGTGCTCATTTTATTTCGAGTTGAAATAAAATTTTCCGTTTTTAAACAGAAACAAAAGTTTCGTCTCACAGATGATTTAGTCTTAAATAAAGGGAGCATTAATGAAGCAGTTTGTTAACTGATGAGGTGAAATTTGCCGAATAATAAATATAATTAAAGTCTTGACGTTCTTCGAACACAAATGCGTACTTATTCTCCAATTATTCGCCCTGTTTAACCGTTCGTTGCAACTTTATTTGACTCAATCAGCGTAACCATTTCAGCAGCCAGTTGTTATTGCTTTCTCTCAACGTTTATTAAACAAAGACAGCTTGTTTATAACCATGGACTCTTCTGCACGTAAAAAACGTAATTTTTGCCCAACGAGAATGCGCATACTTCTCTCTTAATTACAAATTGCAAAAATTCAAAATTGTCTACGTTACATCGCTATCCATTGTTCATCGATCCTTCCACAAATTATACGTTTATAAAAATATCGCTTCGAATGTATTGTATTATATTTCTACTCTGCATTTTGATCGCAGTGTACTCGACGGCTCTAATCATGTATTGATTTGCGAATAGATCATACGTCAAAGTACTGTTTTTAATGCGAAACCTAAAGAAACATGTGGACTAAGACCAATGTTTAATTTGTTTCTGATCGATGCGGGTCATTTGTTTCGTAGCGACACCGTAGCGAAGTAATGCAAAAGATAACGTAACAGCGTTGTATATGGCGGTTTGCCAAATAACCGGACAGTTACAGTGATAGCGTCGCGCAGCCGTGAGTCTCAGATTTGTATTGTATTTGCGGAGTAAAAAGTCATGCTAATTAGGAGCGCAGTTCTTACGCTGTCGAGAATAACCGAAAACTTTTGACCATTAAAACTTGAGAATAACGAGCTGAATTTTGAGATTACGCTCGAGTTGCGCTGATGATTATTTTTTGTTCACTCCCATTGTACGTTGTGCGAGGGTGAATCCGGTCGCGGAATATCTAGTTTTTGAAAATCATTATTGTCTGTCCAAATGTTCGTTATAGATAGAAGGGTGCTACGAGGCGTTATCACTCAGATCATAAGCGACGAATAAATTCCTTCCACGATGTTCTTGTATATAAGCGTGTCGAGTTATGAAATATCCTATTACCTTTAAAACTGGAACCACAGAGAGAAAGAAGAAAGATGAATTATAAAAGCGAAACTATGAAATGAAACATTGTCCTTTGATTAGGCAAGCTGTATGAGAAGTAAGACAAATAAAGTACAATATAGATTGTTGTAATTGAAATTCGAATCATTCTGTCAGTGCTTGAAATTGCTTTGTGTTTTGTTAGACTGAAAATGGGGGAGATTTAACAAAGTCTTTGAAAGTACAGACATAAACATTGTGAAATCATTTGAACAAAATATAGAATTTATAAATTATACTTTGAATACAAAAATTGCTTTAATGAGGATAGAGTAGTAGATTTTATTATCTACTATTAAATCATTGGATTTCAGTCGAAGAATTAGTTTCACTAAATTTAATATTTTACTTGATAATTTAATTAATGAAACAATTCATTAGTAGATTTTAATCATTTCTGCAAATAAACTTAAAATTAAAATACTGTTAATGAATTATTAGATAGATTAAATTGAAGATTTTTATTATTCTATTTTGTATCAACATTTTACTAACAAAATATTAGCTTTCATAACTATAATTATGTAAAATTTATGCAAATTCCATGTAAACACAAATATATGTAAATTTCATGTAAATTTAATCCTTATTGTACTACACAATTCGCATAAATTGTTCTCATTGAATGATAAGAAATTAGAAATCAAATGTTTTTTAAGAATACAATAAGGAATCTTTAATAGCATTAAGTATGAAAAAATATGCATTATTTCTAGATACTGCTTTCAATAATTGAACGTCAATTATAAATTGTTTTCATTGAAAATTGATATCAGCTGTATTAAAAAATTACAATGACCAAGACTTTTTAAAAAATAACGATTAGTCATTCCTGTAACATTTGAATCATACAACATAGGACAATATTCTTTATTACATTTACACAATCTGCTTTCTTTCAAAGAAATGTTGCAGAAAAGTCTTGTAACAAAAAGTATTCACTAACTGCAATTTTGTACATCAAAAACATAATGTTAAAAGACTAATAGTCTTCTTCGAGAATCATACTTAGAAAAAAAGTCGTCCTCTGTGCAAGCTTCTCCCTTAATTGGCTAGAAAAAAAGGATTAAGTTGCCAACGGAATACAGATTTTGTGCGAACAACGCGAAACGAAAATTCGACCCGGTTGCTTCAAGCGAGTTCATTTCCTCATCTTCGTACGTACTTACACAAATTACGCGCGGGCTTGCACGAGCACAAAGATACTCATAATGCTTACACCGCCTAATTACAGCGTAGAATGTACGAAACCGAGTTGTATTTTGGCCAAATTGTTTTAGCTGCAAAACCGGAGTCAACCCGGGCTTCGTAAGTTCGCAGTCTTTGCTACTATGCTGCATTATAAATTGGTTTGCATGAGCCCGTTAGCCATAAATGACTCCTTTTGATCTATTACCCCCTCGAGTCTTATTAAAATTCAACGTCATTAATGATAATTATCATGATTAAAAGATTAGATATTATCATTTTGAAATAGCTGTAAAAAATTGGTTTATCAAGGCAATCATCAAGTATGAATTTCATGTTTAATGGAATTTTATGTTCGGAAAGCGATGCATTTATGAATATTTTAAAACCAAATCGATGTAAAATTGTGGCTTCGGATTGATTCGCAATATTATAATCCATACGGGCTATTGTATCATTTATTTATGCAAAATGCTTAAATGTAAAATTGATGAATCAGTTTGTCATCTCGACTCCTGTTCATTACAGATGCGAAATCAAATTACGATACTTCTAATTTAATCCCGCATGCTAAACATTCAAATGATACGCTCTTTATTTTTTGCTAATCGATACCAATTTGATTTGTTCGAATAAAGGCTGGATAAAGTTAATAGCGATTTTTATTTTATTTTTATTAGCATCGCAAAAATGATCGTTACTTGAATCTTATTCGATCATCTTGTTAAAAGTTCATTCAATTTTCAGCACGTTACTTAAAACACAATTTTGACGCGGAACCGCGCTCGAGATTCATTTTCATTTTAGATTGAAAAATCTACAAAGAAAAATTGGATTCATAAATTTCGAGCCTTCGCATTAGCCCGATCTATTACAATGTATCAAAAAGACTGAATATTAAGTGCATTTTTAATAGGCTTTTTTAATAACATTTCAATCGCTGGATTGTGAGCGCGAATATTCATTGGCAAGCAGAGAAGAACCTTAATTCGAAGATTCAATTTTGGAAAACGCAGCCAAGTTATACATTGGTACTGAGGCTTTTTTCAAAATCAGCCGTTCCGCCGGGTGTCGTTCAAGACTATTCAATTATTGGCGAGATTTTCAATTATTACTTGTGTAGTGAAGAGCTGCGGTAAGTTTCTGCGAAAAATTTAAGAGGCGTTCCAGGTAGCCGTTGGGAATAAGGATGAGATATAGAGATAACCACTAACACCGAGAGTGAACGGAAATGTCCGGCTTGAATGTAAACGAAGCTATCGATGCCAAAAGACTAGATTTTCAATTTGCACAATTTTATCTTTGATTTGGATTCTCTTTTCAGGTTCATACTATATTCTTAAATAATTATGCAAACATTTATTTTACGCACCTTTACTACTAACAAAATAATAATTTTATGTCAATAATTTCTTTCAATATTTATGAAATATATTTTACAAGATTAATCAACGTAATTATGGAAATTATACTAATATATACATTTAATAACTTTATTTTCTAAATATTATTAATGTATTATTTATTTATTTAACATTGTATTAAATATATCTTATAATATACTGTAAAAACATAGTATTTGTTTTGCATGATCTAACATGTAATTTTTTTTAAAAAAACAACAAATACGAAAATGGATTTTATTTTCAATTTTATAGGGCGCACCATGTTTATAAGTACCATTTTCAAGTCATTATACGAAATTATTATTAATATTTATGTATATTATTATTACGTTATATCATTAATTTGTAATGATTTTCTAGATAAATTAAATTTAATATACCCGCTATATAACTAGCCCAAATAGCCTTCGAGACTTTCTCGTGAAAACTACATTGCGATAATTCCTTAATAGCATGAACTCATCAAATAACGGTATTTGTGCAACTTTACCTTTTTCAAATATACTTTTTTATTACATTATATATTAATAAACTGAAATTTATATTTTTATTCTAATAAATTAAGTTTATTAGAAATGCATTATAATTTCTTATTCTGGAAGATTGGACTATTTTTCGAAAAATATAGACAACATAAATTCGAAAAATGTTCGTCATACAGAATCTAATTGATAGCTCATGAAATATTCAATCGATTGTTAAGTTTACGATTCGAGATAATTAGAAAGAAAATGATCTTTATTGTTCAAAGTTCTATTTTTTTAAATGCCAGGAGGTCTCATATTTAAATAAAATGGATAATATTTCAGCACGTAAAATAAAATGAACGCAGGTAATAGAACTTTTGCAAATGACTAGAATGATTGATATATCACAGATAAAACTCTAATATGATAAATAGGAGCTTCAAATAAAAAAGAACGACTGAGGAATAGCCATTTATTTCCAATATAAATGTATACGATGGGAAAAATAATAAAATATAATGAGACATTATATTTTCCATGAGAATAAGGAAAAAACTCTGCTCGGTAAGATGTTTTTTTGCGGCCAACTCGTAAAACTGTATTAGAGTTTCGGGGAATCAAAAGCATCAAGACGGGCTCCATTTGGAAACGTGATACGTTGGGATGTATGAGTCGCGCTGTGGCACAGCCGGCGAATTTCCACTTTCCGTCAATGTTTTCGAGGCGGATGAGGAGTCTTCAATTTATGTTGATGCCCTTAAATCTGCGCGGGAATTTCGTAAAAATTCTGTTATCACCGGTATACATAGAGGACGTTATGCAAAATGAAACCACTTCGTGTCATCGAAAATTTTGAAAGCGTCTATTTCATATCTCTCTTTGAATACCTAATTTCGCCATGCAAAGTGTATTATAAACTTTGCATACACTTTTCCGCGGCGTATTATCTCGCGGTATTATGTTCGTGTTTACATGATGAAATTGAATTTCAAAAATTGTCCCGCGTCAACTGAACAAAAATAGCTCATAAGGGTTTCCAAAGCCGCTCGTCACTGTTTTTGACTTATTTTCTTTTCGAAATTGGGCTTATAGTACAATCGGATGATATCAAACGGATTACACGAGCTCCGCCATAGCGATCGAATCCTTTCTCCTTTCTCTGCTCTCCAGTTTGAAAACATCGCGTAAAGTAGCAAAATTTACACAAAGTTGAATCGCGCGAACACCAGCAAAGTTCAAGTGTAACCTTTTAGCGCGACCTACATATCCCACGGGAATTAACTGCTTGTTCGCCGCATCAACTGACAACTTTTTTTGCGTTTCCTTGATAAGCTATACCTTTTTATTCGGTTTTGTCACACTAAAAAGTTCGCTTTAAATATCAACGATAAGTTAAGGAACATGTTCATTAATGCCTGAAATGTAATATTAAGAAATCGTTTAATCTGAACGAAATTTACATATCAATTGTTGCTTCGTGAAAATGAGAAAAGTATTACCGAGAAACATACTTTTCATCAATTTTCTTAAATGAACAGCACAAAGAAAATCATTGTTTGCAACTTTTAAACACGTAATTGCTGTATAATTACATTCTTTCCGCGAGTTTTTTCCCTTGAAACATGACACTTCAATCTTACACCAATTCATGTTTGACTGGATTATAGTTAAAGAATAATTTAAATAAAACAGACATAATTTTGTTTTGCATATGAAAATAGTCAAACTTGTCGATTTCCATACGAGATTAAGTAGAAAACATTTAAACCTAGGGGCGCAACTTTTTCAACTGACTGAACTCTCATTGATAATTATTATTGCAAAGACTGCGGTTAATGACATTTGTTAACATTTATTATTCAACTGGAGTTTAAACTTCTTTGAAAATGAAATTATTTGATTTTTACAAATGAGATCGTTCGTAACTTATTTGTTGCCGTACTTTAATTGGTTGAAAACAACTTTAATAGAAGCAAATCGAAATGTTCAAATGAAAATGGATAAACATAAATCATTCAACGGAATTAAGTCATGCAAAAATTCGTTTGACTTTATTCAAATTTAATTTGTTGTGCCCAGAAAGTTATTATTCAACCACCCAAGTTTTCAATCAATTATCAACATTGTAAATATCACTTCTACTTTTTTATTTTTGTCATGGTTTATTTTCAAAGTTTATGCATTAAAAGAAAAATTTCGGTTAAGATGACCCAGTTGATTGATAAACTTGAACTCGGTTGATGTATATCAAAGTATCTGGGAGCGTTTGCGTAATAATCGTTTGTGCGCCCTTGTCTGTGCGATCGCGTGCACTTGTTCATTATGCTAAATCAACACAGATTACGTGTCTTGAGCGGAGTTCACAAATACCGAATGAGCTTTTCTGATATGCATTATCAAGCCCTCGGCGTCGTTTCGAGCGGCGTAGACAGCCGCTTTTAATTACGATCAGCTTTCATGGCCACCTTTGCACATATATATCTGTCTAATAAATTATAATTTATTCAAATGTTCGGTCCGTAAAAGATTTGCCGTCACTTTTTGTTCTCCTTTGGTCGAGCACGATTTTTCACAGTTCTGCATTTTCATTTACAATTTCGTACAGTTGGCAACTAGACTAGAAGACCGCATTTGCATGATTTAAATAATTATCTTTGTTACATATCTATGTTAAATGAATAAACTGAATTTTTATAATTGATTCCGTTACCGCTGAAAAGGGCCGAACAAAACTGCGCCTGAACGTAATTTAGACTTACAACAAATGGAGGCAATTATTCCGCGTATTAACTAAACGCTTCGAATATGTATGCTTGTTGAATGAATCATTATTATGACTGCCACTGTTTGTTATCTTTGTTTCATAATAAATGAGGATTTGACCAAAAAAAGACATATTTCGAATGGAAAAAGATAAAATTCTTTGTGCTTTGATTAACAAATTATGCTTCGTTGAAAAGTTTGAATGAAAGAAAATAAATGGTTCTTGTAATAACTGTGCACATAATGCGAAGGATGAAATTTTATATTCGGATTTAATTAGGATTTGTCTTTATATTTGTACTTAAAACGCTTTTATTATTTTTTCTTTTCAATTAATTAATTTCATGAAAGAATATGTATAGTTGTGTTAATGTTACTAAATTAATAAGTTCTTACGAATTGTTTAGAAATAGACAATTAGATGTGTTTTAGAAGTTTACATTCAACGATGTAATAAAAACAATTAACATCTAAAAAATCTCATTTGCTCAAACTGATATTTCATAAGGTTGAAAAAAGCCCCGTTTACGTAAATAGTTCGCATTTTATTGCAACATGTAAAGTACAATATTTATTTGTCCACTAAAAAATTCCAATAAATGAAGTTATGCAATTGTGCATTTTTTGCACTTTTGAAAATATTTTTCACTGGCGTTTTTATATATAACACTTTTACGATATATAAATATATAGCTAGGGATAAATTTTAAAAATAAAATTAAATCACGTTTTACGAATACTTTTTGTTGAAACGAAATGATGTATATTAAAATGATTAAAATTCATTTAGTTTCATGTAAATACATGTAGCGTGTATTATCTTAAATTAGAAACAAAAGCGCATTGAATTCATATAAATATTCATGTTTTTCTAATATTTGTGTTGCCGCGCTAGTAAACTATTTATTCATAATCTACTTAATAAATCAAGGTTTTTCCAACCGAAACAGAAAAGGTTATTTCTTCTCGACATAAAGAAGTATCTTTTTCGAAAATGTCACGATTCTTACATATATGTAAATGACGATTATATGAATCGTTAATTACATACTATATCATTTTTCTTCAAGTTATATATAACTTTTTTGATATTTTCGCATAGCATTCGAGGATGATCGATCAAGTTCAAATGAATCCATAATATGAAGAAATCGTTTGACCTCAAGGAACTGCGATGTTTAATTTACGCGCTAACGAGCTCGAGGTACTATTTTTTCTATTTTGGAATGAGTATTTCGCGGGTTTCATATGCATCTAGCATGAAATCTATGACGAATGTGTCGGCAGCACGCACTGTACACCGAGGCTCTCGACATGCGGAATAGAATATTATAGAGTACAAGAGAGTGAAAAGATTTAGCTTTCACTGCACGGCGCGCGCGGTCGCCAGTCGCTCGGTGCGATTACTTAGGATCAGCGCGATGCACGGCGGCTTTTCTTCAGGCCGAGTCTTAACAAAAATGATTGTGTTGTCAGCGCGCAGATCTGAGCATCAATTCAGCCGGTCGGCGTGTTCCCCGGACACCAAGTGTTTTGTGACTTGTGAACCGAAGAGCCTCGATAAGCCGCGAGTTATTTCCGCCACTGTGCCTGAGTGGTCTTGATAACTATCTCATTTGACCAATAATTGACTCGATATCGGATGCTTGCCATGCATGCGCCTGACCGACTCGTGACTTATAACAAACTAGAGCGTTCTTCTTCCATTCAGTACTTCACTTGATTTCTCACGGCGATGGTACTATTCGATTATACTCGTTCTGTTGAAATGTAGAATATATAGGTTAATCGCCTTGAGAAATATATTTTGTCTACAAATAGAGGAGTTTAATTTATTCGATAAACATAACAGTATTTAGGCTTTAGTGATTAAATTCTATTGAATGGAAATGTTGGATTGAAAAAAAGTAAACTCAATGTAACGAACTAATTTTGAAGTTTGAAAATAAATTGTAAAAATAATAAGTGTAAACTAATAATGAAACTTTCAATTTCATAATATTACAAATCGGTGAATGTTGGTTTATTTATTGAAAGTTATTTGAAAATTTGATCAGTAAAATATCAATTTAAATTAATAACTTCTTTTATGTTGGTGTCACTTAATAAAAGTGTATTTGTTTAATAATTTTTAATTTTGACATTTTTTATTAAATTCATTTGCTTAAAAGTATACTTTCTTTTCCGTTTATTGATTGATTGTTGATGTTTTAATTCTAATTATTAAGATGAACGTCAAATTATTGTAATTGTGTTTCTGTTTTTTCTCAAATGTTTAGATGTAATACTTCTATTACAATCTATAAAATTAAAAATATTGTTTTATTAATGATTACCATAGGAATAAATTATGAATATTTATGCTAATTACAGTGTCTGATTATTTTATCTCAACTTTATCCTCGAATATGTAAACTTCTACTTTCTGGAACACAAGATCAATTACACGGCAGATTTCTGCCTTTCACTTCAAAGAATATCTTCTATGATATTTTTCTTTAAAGTAAATTACAATATTATTAACTAAAATTATACTAAATTGCAATTTAAATGATT
>JABFQD010002348.1:0-15442 GCA_022817045.1 Psix sp. ZL-2020
TTATAGACAGGTTTGAAAAGTGTGTATTGAAAACATGGCTTATAATCTGAATCGTGTATGAAATAAACTTCCAAGAAGAACTCACTATTCGATCGACATAAATTTCGCGCACTTATCGGTCCGGTCCTCTTATCGATATGTGATTACATAAAACCAACAATTATTTGATTATTCAATTTAATGTGAACAAAGTGTAAATGTACCCTACGGCTACCGAGAAAAAGAGCATTAGGTCTCTTCAATTTCCTTTGCTTTTACTGGGGTGTAAATCTGACTGTGCAACCTCCTAGTATTGCACTCTGAGTATTGCCGGTGCTGGTAGTATTTACAATAGAAAATGTATAAGATTCATTATTTTTTTATGAAACAATCCAAAAGCCAATATTTCAAGCTTTAATTTGAAAAAACGTTTAATTTGAATGAATATACTGGAAGTTATGACTAAACAAATAAAAAAATTCACTTGTTTTTCAAATTTTCATAACTTCTACGAATTTAAATTTGTTTGAAGTTTTTTTTTCTAATTCTTTTCAAATGTTTCAATTTTTCATTTTTGAAGCAAAAAGATAGCGATATATAATCAACTCCACTGTTGTAGTAATTTCAATCAATCGATAGCATCCCTATCTGTTTACAATTAAAAAAAATCACAAAAAGTTTAAGGATGGTATTTAGAGCTTAAATTTGAAAAATGTAGGTTTATTCATGCAAATTCTCAAAATTATGATGATTCGATAACAAAATTGGTTTTGGAAAGTCTGATTAGAATACAGGAAAAGTCATGGAGGTAATAAGATATCCGTAGACAGCGTTAAAAACAGCTTAAACTGACTAAATTTTGCAAGTTTTCAATATAATCAAATTGGCAGGTGACACTACCAACTCAAGCACCGATAGGATAACAATCTTCATACGCGACTCTGTGAGCGATCAGCTTCTACGTATTCCGTCGCATTGTTTTCCAAATGCGTAGGAATATTTTAGTTTCTTAATTATACCTGTAGAGACTTTTTGAAATTGTAGGTTTTCTAAGAGCAGAACGAATAGGTTAAACATAGGCTTACCCACCGCCAGTGTTTTCACTGAAACTGAATAAAATTCAGCTTCAGTGGTCTTGAAATCTCATGATCCTTTACATTTGAACAAAAATGTTTACCTTATTCTGTCATTTCAATCTGGACACACATGTTTTTTTAATTAACATGATCAGATGATCGATGAAAAAATCATTGAACGTTTTCTTTAACTTCACGTTACTATCTTTAGAAGCACCAACAAACTCGACAGAGTTATTTGATATTTCCTACGAAGAAAATACGAAATCAGATTAAAGCTATGAAAATGATCAGATTCGGTTGTATTTCCTCTGAATTCAATAAAAAATCGAGGTTAAAAATAAAAACACACCTGGTACATATTTCCGGTTCAATAGAACCTTCTCATCCTTTATTAGCTTAACTGATTCATTGATTTCTTTATTATCATCGAAAATTTTTAGATCTTCTAATACATTCAATAAATTTGATGAATGCAGCGGCAATCAGAAGTTTTAATGATTAAAACTGTTGCACAAATCACACCGCACAGTTGCGCTATTAATCCAATTCTTTGTCTTAGAATATATTTGAAAATTTTTGTTGATCTCGTGTATAGACAAAAAAAAATATAATAATTCATCCGTGCAAGGCATTTTTTATAAAAAATTATATGATGTGAATATCTTATACGATAGATGTGAGCTTAATTATGAAATTCATTATGTTTAATAGCGCACACATACGAATTCCGATCATATTTCATCTTAAATACTATATACCTAATTGTTTAGGGTAGTGCCTTTACATAAGCAATTAAATTTACAATGTCTTCAATCACATATATCTTAAATAGTTTTGGGTATTTTCCTGACCTACAACATTTTCAGAAATTAGAATACTCGAGAAATTGATAACGAATCTTCAAAAATAAGATTTAGTAAAAAATTTAAAAAATAAACCATACAAAATTCAATTTTGTTGGAATCACTCGGTGATAGACAAAATTCGTATAATCGGGAAAGATACAAGTTACGCCCAATCAAAATAAAAATAGTGTCAGAGCATTAGAAATTTCCAGTTCAAGGCGCTATATGTTTTCTTTCGCTAAAACAGATAACATGTGTCATAATGAACATAATTCCTATTTCTCACAATTCAATAATAACTCGATTTTTTGAGCTTTAATTCAATGTAATAAAATCAATTTTTGGAAATTCTTTCAATCAATAAAAGAAGCTATGATTCATTCGTAGCACGAGTATTTATGTTTATAATAATTGTAGCATTATATTATTTAATTGAAGATTAAGGTTTATCCTTCCCTATTACAGTTCTTGTACCTATTGATAAGTTATTATACAAAGACATACATCTAATTTGAAAAGAAGTCTTAAAACTCGAAAATGAATATTTTTGCCGATATCCACCGCTAAGCACTCAATTTATGTAATGATACTTAAAAAACTAGTTACCTAGAAAAAAAACAGTTTTATAAGCAGTAAGTTATACTTGATAAGTCAGTTATGGTGTTTTCATTAAATTTTTAATAATTTTCTAAACGTATTTAGTTATTCAGTACTAAAGTTAATGTTGGAAACGATTAAATACTGCTATAAATATTTTTAAATATGGAAAAATTTAACTTTAAATAGAAGGAGGAATTCTAAATAATCTTTAAAATAATTTTTTGTTAGAAAGTTTAATTAATCAGCACTAAAACTAGATTCTGAAACGAACAAGTACACAAAATTGAACAAATCTTTGATTATTTTGTTGTACTGCCAGTGCTTAGTAATAATGGATGATAAAAAAAAAATTATAATTAAAGCATTTAAACTGGTATTTTGATTCATTTTCAACTGTTTTATTTGAACTGTTTCATAATAAATCCCTTTAGAAAATAACTTCATTACAATAATTGATTTGAAGTATTCATGATTACATTACATGTGCAGTTACTATTCTAATTGGATGGATATAGACAATGATAGCAAAAAATTAATAAATATTATGCAAATCGCATTTATAAAACCGATGTCTATAAACGCGTTTAATCTTCTTGTACTAAAACTGGATCTTTTTGCTAAGGTCAGATTAAGTTTAAGTTCAAAAAATATCTTAAACTATCATTTTATTCAAATTGAATTTAACGTTTTCAGCTCATCCGCTTATCAATGACATATTTTACTCTTCTATGGACATTACGTGTCGAAAATTAGTTAGTACATAGTATTTATAACATGTGCTTGATAAACCAGAAAAAAACAATTGTAAGCTTCCAGAATAAAAATGTAAATAAAATAGAAAAAATTTTAAGAATCAACTAAATAAATACTTTTTTTCAATTTCAATTTTCTGTTCAGGTTATTTGATAACACGAAAATTTAATTTTATAATATTAAATATAAAAAAATATTTATTTTCATTAAGCTAAATTCTTCAATAAGCTGCTGTAATTTCATCTAGTTAATCAAGCAAGTTAATTATAAAATAATACTCATTAATTTTTTGGCAGAAAAGTACTGTTTTAACTAAAATTATGTAAAAGAAAAACGATAAATAAAAAAGCTACTTTCAAAAAATACTTTTTAAAGATACATCACTTTAATTTCAATAACTTTCTTAACCCCGCTCATGTTCTGTAAATTTATGAATATAGTTATTACATGTAATTCAAATTTTTATCATTTCTTATGTTGAAAATATGTAACTCTCGACTAAACTGTGATTTCCCACTGTGGAATCATTTATTAGAGCTCATACAAATGAATAACTCATTTAAAAAGTATATTTTGTAACTAAAGACAAAAATGTTAATTTGTTCGATGTTGCATAAAACAATTGTTTCTAATGACCTGGCCGAAAAAAATCTTACATTGTCTCAAGTAAATTTGTAATGATATGCAACTTCGACAATTTTATACTTATTATGCATTTCAGTGCTTTTTTCATTTATTTTACATGAAAAATCACGCCGATGATCAGTAAAATGTTACTGTTGGCGAAGGCACTTTAATATAAATAAATTGTGCTACAATTTTCAATAAAAATCGAAAAATTTTAAGTCAATAAAAAATTCAGTGTTTGAATTTCTGACCTATTTAAATTCCAAGAAATAGCTCGAGAAAATGCAATTTCTCAGAATTCAAATAGGAAATATCAAAAAAACTTCAAAACCTAAGTTGCAGGCAATTATACCGCGTTAGACAAAAATCGTAAACTCGAATAAAATATGTATTTCGCTCGGTCCGAATGAAAACAACGTGCACGGTTTATGTCAAAAATCGAGGAGTGATCTATTTTCTCACACCTGCACAAATAAGAATTTAATATGAAGCACAAAATGGCACAAACAAATTATTTATGATTAATTGGTTACACGTTGACCAAACATTACAAAATTATATAAATAACAAATTACAAAACGCTGTTCTAACATATATTGAATACTGAATGCAAACACTGCTCATGACATAAACTCGAGATTGCAAGCGTTACAAATCAACTCAGATTTTCTAAAGTAACACCTTTATTTCAATTAGCGAGAGGAACACCTCAGCGTACCAAAAGAAAATAACTATTTATGATTTTTTCAAATAATGCTTAATAATGATAATGCAATTTCAATGCAAATTAAACTCTTTGACTATGTGACAGTATTAACAAACACTTCCACGAATGAAGGAAAGACAATTAAAGATTTAAATATTGTAATCTAATAACAATGAAGGTTCTAAAAACCAAAATAATTGTAGCCAAATAATTTATCCAATGTATTCGAGTTTGTTATTAAACTAAAAGATGTGTATTTAATTTATTATCAAAAGAAATCAAAATTAGATTCACTACTAAAATTATTTCAACAAAGTCGCTGTATGAAAAATCAAATCAATTCTAATTAATTAATTCCAAAACTCCAAATAAATATCAAATTTCTAATCAGTTTCTAGATAAGAACAAATTTGTACTGATGACTCATCAGCTTACAAGAGATAAATTATTTACAAATATTGAGTTCCAAATGCATCCAATGATCCTAGTCCTCCTTGCCAAGATGATGCTTCATGATGAGAATGCTCAATAAACAAAATAAAAAGAAGAATGTGTATTGCAAAACATGACTATTTATAGTCTATTCAAAGCGTGGACACAAATTTTATAATTTCCTCCAAAATGATGCATATTTGACTAAACCAAATCAATTAAAGTAAACAAAACTAAATTCAACTCAAAAGTTCAAAATGACAGTTTTTGCTTAACGTTGAATCGCCAACACTTACTAAGCGAGCGCAAGGGATCCAAGGAAGAGCTCTTAATTACGATCAAAAGTAGTTCTCGAATGATTGTTGCCAAAAATCAATATTGTACGTATATTTTTAAACTTATTTTCCATAACATAATAACATATTTTTTAATCACCACTGTCCGAGGTGCTTAAACCGAGAAACTGAGAAACTGAAATCGGCATTGAATTCCTATTAGCCTATTAAATATCTTAGGAAACATTTGAAATTCCCGTATCCCTACTAAAAAGAAACAGTTTATCAATGGAGCCTTCCTTAATAACATCGAAGAAAATGTCTCCCAAATATTCCTGATAAAACTGAAAAGGTTCAGTCATCTGCACAGAAAGTGATATAGTTTTTTTCCTTCTTTTTACACCATCTAAGACAGTCCTCAACAAGCTTAGGCCCGGCATTATTGCTCCTGACTAGGATACTGGAGAGCTTAGCTGTCTCCGATAAACTCTCTGCTATACTGGTGCACTAAGTGACGCCAACTAACTAAACTGGTGCAAAAGTGGTGCCAGACTTTTCACTTTGCTATTCTGACTACCTTCTTCAACGTGATGCAAAATCTTCCCATTTATCCTAGTAATCCAGAATACTCTTCTTCCTTCTATTATTGAAGGCTTCCTTTGCGTTCACACGCCGTTTCTCCATCAGATGTCAATTCCACCAGAGAGCCAATTTCAATGGCCTTTTGACAGAAATCTCGTGTACTTAATTTAGAGCAGCCTCTAGTTGCATCACAGACTACTCTAGATTAGGCCCTGTTCGACAACTGCCCCTAATAAGTCATAAGCTTTTCCTTGATTCAGACCGGTATTCCTTTCAGTCTGTCAATCTAGAAATCTTAATTCACATGACTTGCTTTCTTTCAGTTTCAAATTTAAATATGATAGCTTTATGATTAGACATAAATGGTTCTTCACTTACTCTTCACCTATGTATATTTTTGTTCAGTCTCACATTGCAAGGAGTGAGGTCAAGGACCTTTTTTCTGATGCTCGTGATGAAAATAGATTTACTCCTTTCGTTCACTATGTCCATATCCGTGTCGATCAAAAATTCAAGCAGTTGCTTTCTTATTTCATTGGTAATCGTCCTCTCCTAAGCCTCATCTTGCGAAGCTACATCTCATCCAATGATAAGACCCAAGCCCCGGCTTTTGCAGAATTCGACAACCTTGTGTATCGTCGCCACAAGTAAAACTCATCATGTAGAAAGCACACAAAACCATCTAGAACAGTCTTCTCTTTTCCGTCTATTCCATTGATGTTTATCCTTATGGTGATAGTCTGCGATACTCCGTTCTTGCAACATATAGGCATCTATTCCTCTAACGATAATACATGCCCTTGCATTTTCACCAGAACATTCTATATGAACCTCATCAGTAATATGGAGCTTCTTGATACTCCTTGAACAAACAAAAGTTTTTAAATGAGGATTATATATGTTTACACCAGTGACAAGCTCAACCAGAGAGCGACACTAATCATGCGCAAGATTTGAATTGTAAAATATGTAGGTGGCGCACAATAATTAATGAGTAATCCCTTATAAAAATATACAAAATGATTCGCTAAATGAAATGAAAATTATTTTGCTACCAAATTAATTATTTAACTAAATAAAAAATAACGATAGCGACTGTACACAGGCTTATGCAAAGTTCAGGCGACCTGCGAAAAGCTACCAGAACACTTTTTAAAAACGAGTAATTCTGGAGAACATACCTGCGAGTGATTGCTGTTAACGAGACGAAAGTAAAAACACCTTTTCGAATTAGGTTTTTTCAAATCTTTTGAAGGAGGTCGAGGAGAGGAAAGCGGATAGACATTCACCATCGCTATACCTTACGTGCCGTAACCATGCGCTCAATTTAGACCCTCGACACCAGCGCTAAGTGTTCACTCTCTCATCCTTCTCACACTTTTAACTGCAGCAAACTATCTCTCTCGCACTCATGTGATCATATATGCCTCAATACCACCACTAATTGACCGGTTAGCAACAAACACATTCAAACCCATCCAATCATCGAATCGACCTTAAAAAAAATTGAAATGAATTAAAAATGAATTAAGTGTCACCTAAAAGGTTATTAGAATCAATTAGATTGTGTCAAAAAATAGGATCTAATTAATATTAAATAGCACGTTTTGATATAAGGGTGTCTAGCACCTGTATGACAAACTATGTTTTTCATTGGAGGAAGCGTGCGCAATTTAACTTTTTTACGCACTAGTGCAAAAAAGTCTCTTTTACACACGCTTTAGCGTACGGAAAAATGGTTTTTGCGCACGAGTGCTTGAAAACCTATTGCACACGACTTCCGAGTACGAAAAGGAATTATCGAAATCAAAATCGGTTGTTCCTGCTCGGGCCTAGTTATCTATTCAGGTATCATATTTCTTAAGGATATTCTCTTAGAGTTTAAGCTATTATCTCTTTTGTTAAATAAATTATTACATATTCTTTCAAACATACATCATTTATTAAAACAAATAATTATTGAATCATTTAATCCCTGATACTTTCTTTATTTTAATAAGTGAAATATTCTTATTTGTTTAAATTAATGAACCCGGCAAATTATAATATATACCTGTATTGGGTCTGCTCTGTATTAGGGAGCTGTATTGGAGATGCTCTTTTGTTTCCATTGTACCCGGAATGCCCTAGGATCAAACTAACACATATCTTATTTTCTATGATCTGACCGTCTTCATATCCTTGCCAACTTGGTATGTCTGTCTCTCATTTATTCAAAAACTTATTTTGTCTTAAAATATACTGAAATTCTGGATATTAAAGAATTTACCTACATTCCTTGCATGCTTTACCTTTTTACATTTTTTCATTACATGTCTCATAACAGTTTATATGCCGACTTAGCCACTTCCCTGACGGTAGTTAAACAGTATGTTGAAGATAGCCATGTACTTCTGTTCGCTACAAAGTCTCCCCAGAGTGCAACTACCTTTACGTGGTCCAGGAATCTCACACAGGTCTTTTTTACCAAATTGAAGCTTAAGATCTCCTTTTTCAGAACGCTATGGAAAAATTTTTTTTGTCAACTTTGAACATGTACAAGGAAAAATATTGCCCTCATAACTCATTTCTTTAGTAAATACAAATTTGAATAAAGCGAAATAAGTATGGCATATTAATAGCGTGGGCTCAGCATGAATATGACATGGTTAACATACGGTTATGACATGGCTTCCTGTTCCATATATTTTTCGTTTTAATCAATACTTACGCATAGTATAGTCTTATGATCCGATATATATGACTCCTTGTTCATTCTCTAATTATGCCTCTTGCCTTTCAAACTTAAACTGCACAATGCCAGATCAAATATTTTGCTCTTGGATCTCCTGACTAAGTTCGACTCACTCCTCTAGTTCACTATTTCGAGTTTTATGCTAGTCAAGAATTCAAGTAATTTTCTACTCCTAATATTGGTATCTGTGCTGCTACCTCAAACCTGATGGTGTGAGTCTGCGTCATATTCCATGACTGAAATGTTTGCATTTTGTCAGCTGAACTCCACAATGTTTCACATAGCATCAATTAGTACCGGTTCCTTATGGAAAAGATATGCAGAGCAAATCAAGATGTCTCTACTTTCCAGTCAGTTTCTGAATGTTGATTTTAATAGTGAACAGTCTCTGGAACTAAGATCAGATAACACAAAGCTATCAATACGTCGGATGAACATACAGCACTCTCCCCTCCTTCATCCTGAGATTTAAGCAATAT
Source organism: Psix sp. ZL-2020 (assembly GCA_022817045.1). Lineage (NCBI taxonomy): Eukaryota > Metazoa > Arthropoda > Insecta > Hymenoptera > Scelionidae > Psix > Psix sp. ZL-2020. Next base: position 9,092 of record JABFQD010002348.1, read on the forward strand.
GTTATAATTTGCCGGGTTCGCAGTCGTTAAATTATAGGATATTTTCAATATTTTTTTTATTGAACTTATGAAAATATAATTATTTAGATTAGGATGTGATTTATTTGCATAAAAATAATTTTTAATTACTATTATAATAGTAATAAAAAAATACTTAACGATTAAATTAATTTTAACAATTTGTTTAGTTTGCATGAAAATAGACAATAAACAACAATTTTCAGTTGTATTTTTCGTTCTCGAAATAATCTTTTATTTCTAATGCTTGATCTCCTGTGGTTTTTCTAGCCATTGTTCATTTTAGAAATGACTGTAGACTACTGTATTATTCGTAAATAGAACTATTTTGTTTTACTGTTCCATGAAATATTATTAATACATTTTGTGAACAAGATAAATCTTATTATTGATCCTTGCAATAATTTGCAAGATCAATCTTTTAGTTTCCCAACATATTTTTTTCTCTTAAAAAGTTATTGAATATTCACGTAACACATTTCGATACAAATTACTACTTCTATGATGTTAAGTTTTCATATCAGACTATCATGCCATGAAATGTTAAATTCATTCACAGTACCAAACATGTGGCAACTATTGAAATTTTCATATTAAAGTTATTTGTTTTATCGTATATTTATTATTTTACGTTAAATTATCATATTTCCAGGTATTCCAGGTATAGAAGCATTATTTTTATTATTTCATCATTATGAACAAATTATGGGGCTGTAATGTGATGCCATATTAGAAACATTTGCTGGTTTTAACAACGCTAACTTCATTGTCTTTTGTCTGCATCACCTGCAGACTACTTTGTCTTCAGACAAAGACATACTACCTTGTCTTCAGACAAGCGTTTCATCACGTGGTTTATTCGAATTATGGCTCTATTTCTTGAGTTTTATAGATATATTTCTTTTATTAATATTTCTATGAGTTTTTTACTTGTTACCATGATTTTGTTGTATTATAAAAGAGATAAAAACCGACATTTTATTGAATTAGTGAGAATTATTACTCAGCCGGCAACGAAGATTAAACGACAATTATTACTTCTTAAATGGATATAAATTATAAATTGAATCTAGACAATTAATTTGGTTTCTCCTAAAAAACTTATGTCTATGTTGTGATGTGAGATAAGTTGATTAAGTTTTATGGTAATTAATGTTTCAGGATTACCTAACTTTTTTATTTATAAGACTGCAGTTGCGGTTTTCGAGAGATGCAGGTAATTGTAAAAGTTACATTCTTGGTCTGAAACTACAATGTCTCTTGTAATTTGGCTGTCTCTAGTATTCTAGGACTTTACAATTTCAGAGGTTTGCTAAATGGCCCTCTTTATAACTCGTGCTCTTTGAATTTTCTTTTACATTCTGCAATGGTAGTCTACACATCTTTTGATGTATATTATTTTCATGTGACAATATCAATTTTGATAGTCCCAATTTTAAAACTGTAAGGATTTTACCGCGGTGATTGATATGAAAATCAATCAATTATTGTCGGAAAAAGCAGACAATCTGAGCGTAAAGGAAAAAAGGAAGACAACCACAACAGTAGACGAAATAGGTGGGTTGATAAGGCCCTGAAAATAGCAAAAGTAAACACAACTAGACTCATGTAGTAAAAAATGTTTACCTTCTCCAAACAGTTTTCACAAAATAATTAATTTTTTACGAATTATAGATACCGCCAAAAAAAATGTTCCAGCTAAAAAATCGTAATTTAAAATTAATGCCAATTAATTATATTCTAATAACCCTCTCCTGAAATATTTTTTATTAATAAATCTTTTAACGTAAATATAGCCTCTTCATACTATATATCCCATACATAGTGGCTCATGTTATATACACAGTTATACGATCAAAGATACATTGCTTAAAGTTTGAAAGTATATTATTTAAAGAATATTATATATTAAAAACAAAACTATTTTTTATGTTTAAAAAATTTAAGTGTTAAGAGATTATAATAAATATGTTATTGATATTTTGAAATTTTATTAATTTATCTTTGACATAACGTTTATTATTACGGAAATATACCAAAAAACTATACAAAATTAGAAACTAGATTAAGATATTTATTCAAAATATTTGATATTCCACATGTGTGCTCAACATTTCGATAATAACTTTTTCAGAATACACACAGAGTTATATAAAATCAATACCATTTTTATTTGGTCTTAAATTTTCCGATGATTTATTGAAAAAATCATTTTTAGTACAATTTCTGTTCATATAAAAATACACATTACGAAATCATTAGAATAATTATTATTGGTAACGTTCAAATAATTGTATTTTATAGTAAATTTAATATATCGTTAAGCATTTTTCGTGTTAAAGGTATATATCTTCTAGAATGCGTATGTGAAAGTTATTTATCGAACTTATTACTTTATTATACATATGAAGTGAAATATTTCACTTTACTTGATTTAAGTGATAGGTTATGTGAACAATCTTTTCGAAAACAAGTGTTGGAATCCAAAACAATGGTAAAAAAAGGCACATTGATAGTAAAATGATATTCTCAAATTAATAAGATTATAATATTTTAATATATGTATAAGGTAATATTAGTATCAAATAATACTATGATAAGTATTGAATTATTAGTAATAATATTGAATCATCAATCAGTAAAGAAAGTAGATAATATTAATTATTATTTAAAGAAATCAAACCATTGATGTTACAATGGTGTTATGATGCCAGGTTAATTTGACGTTATTGCCCAAGGTCAAAAAACTTTTTCATTTATATACTGATCATATATGGTTTTTATATCGAAGCTATAGGGTGAGCTAATTAAGAGAATACAAGTTGATGTTGAATTGCATGGTCCAAGGTTTCCAGTTTTGAATATTTTTTTCCTGTCGAGGAAACTATCAATATAATCGCCCGCAAACATGATACTTTACCATTAGTTGTGTCTTTGTCAACTGAAAAGATTAGGGGGCGGGCAGGAATCATGGACATATGAAAATTAATGTTTATAAAAAGCTATGAATGAAAATATCATTTTTAAAATTATAATAATAAAGGTATATTTATTTTGTAATAATATATTTATAGATTTGTAAAACATGTAAATGGTTTATATACTCATGTATATAATATAAATGAATTTAAAATATATGAAATATATTTTATATAATTAATATATTTATATATGAAATATATTTTAAATTCAAGGTAAGTTATTTTTTTACCCACTATTACAAACATACTATAACATCTGCAAGACTACCTGAACTCTAATGTACTGAAGACTATTGTCCAAATGACATAAAAATAAATTAGCAAGTTTTCCTCATACATTTTCAAACTTTGAACAAATGATTTATCCCTGAAATGTCAAAAGTTACGAGTCAATCATGTATTATTTGAATTGACTAAATCAACCATAAATAACCATGAAACAAAACCTTGTTTGTCCATAACTTCTAATATAAATAACCTCAGAATAATTTGTGGCAATTATTTAAAACAAAAATGTATAATCATAAACCAATGAATAAAACAATAATTTGTTAATTAGTATACTTATGCTTAATTTATACATCAAATATTTGATTACAATTATTTTTTTTGTACTCATATTGATTAACTTCTTTGAACACATAAAGACGTTACACATGCATAATGAAAAAAATGTAAAAACAATTATCCTGTTGAAAACTACTCTTACATACAATTTCAACGACAAAATTATTTCCGAACCCCTATACTTTCTTAGCAATGTTTTGTCCATTTTTTCTGCGTCCCGTACATACACCTGCTTGTTTTAAGGAACGGCAGGTTCAAATCCTTTCAGCATACTCATAAATCATTTTAAAGTACTAACACTTCTACAGCCAATATTATTCAAGACAATGAAACGAAGTTGATGAGAACATTAATGCAACAACTTTATATTACTGAAAATTGGAAAAAACAAACTCGAAAACAACACATTTATGATGATAGATATTTAAATTAATGAAAACTAAGTTAAAAATATTTCAATTAATTATTATTTTTGGCCTGAAAATGTTAAATGTGAAGATTTCTGGCGTTAAAAGGGCACCAAAAACTGCTACTTAACTAATTGTATGATTTATTAGAAACCATAAAGTACAAAGTTGTAAGAAAACAGATCAAACACGACACCAAACAGCAGGTACATTTTAGGTGGATGTCTTAAATCAATAAATCAGCAAAAACAGACTAAGACTTAAAATTTTAACAAAAACGTAAAAAAAATAATACAAATTTTATGTCCGATTTTTTCATTATAAAAAATTGTAAATAAAATTAAATCCAAAACCAAATAATTCGGTTGATTACTGTTATTATTAAAATATATCATCTTTTATCACTGGATATTACATTTGAAGTTAAACAAAAATAGTGGCCGAAATAAGAACAGGTGCAGCAAAATTTTAAACTCATACCCATTCGTGAGCTAAATATTTTTACGCGTCTTCCGCAATCCAGGCGTTTTGCTGCCAAAGGCATACACAGATCTCATGTTTTATTATTACATTTATGTGAAAATAAATCTAATTATAGTAAACAAGTTGATTTTTGCTATCATTTTACAATCTCTTATTTGAAACACTATCCTACCTAACGTCATTTGAGTCCAAAGTTTTCTCACGAGCAAACAATGAAATGCGTAATGCGTATGGATAAAATACACCCGACCTACAAGATTAATTTTTAATTTATTATGCATTGTTCTTGATATTATTTTTCATCCTATTTATACACAGAAATGCAAGACAATTTAAGTTCAATGATGTATATATATTTATATTTAATCCCATATCTTGCAAAAATTTTCAAAATAATAATCGCCTATATGATTATTAATTTAAAAATAACATTCAAGCTGTAACTTGAATATCTGAATTATTAAATAGTACAATTTGTCGTAGAATTAACACTAAAACAGACGAAACGGTTGTTTTCACTCTGATTTATTTTTTTATTCCATTACATAGCCATTCTAATCATCTTTTTCGAAATAAGTTTTGCTTGCTTAACATAATGATCATATTGATATTTTACTAGAAATTATAAAAATAGAAATAAATGATGTTGCCTATTCAAATAGAAAATCCAAAATTTCAAAATGACAATTGCATAATTATTATTAACGAAACAATATAACATTAATATATATAAATTATATAAGGATTATGCAATATGTGCATTAATATTTATAATAAGATGAAATTAAATTAAATATAAATATGTCAATAAAACCGTATGACTCCGGAGAAAATATAATAATTTCGAAAGCATGAAAAATTAGCATATTTTTTCCATGAAAGTATAAAAAGTTCCTTATTTAAATGAGAAAAAATATAACATTCTATATTTACTTTTTGATTTAATAGCCTTTTCACTATTTGCATTTATTGAACTATTTTACATTTTTTAAAAAATTAAACCTCAACTAAATATTATTTCAACATTTCAAAACGTAATTTTGAAATTTATTATCAAATCATATATTAGAAAAAAATACAATTATCCAGAACAATTAAAAAACGACGTAAATTTTATGAGAAATTTCTTGCTTTTTGCAATACTTTCTATAAATTGGTATGTAAAAGACCAATATTCAATTTTCTAAAACAATTAAATCTAAAACATTAAGTCTATGTTTACTTCCGGTATGCGCAATATTATTTACAAATAAAATTTCATGTTTCCGTTTATTTTTATTTTTAATTATATAAATACAAACGAACAAGATTTCAAAGCCTAGAACATTCTTTAGTACGCTTCTTATAAATGTTTCTGAAAAGCTATTTCATACCACTTTAAATAGTATCACCAAGATTATAAGTTTTCATAGAAAGAAAGAACATGAAAAAGAGTTTAGGTTTTGAAACATTCTTAAAAATTTAAATACATGACAATGTTTGATATATAATTTTATCAACCATCAATTTTGTTTATGTTGAAAGAATCAGCAATTAGACAATTTTATATTTTATACTGCTAACAGAACAAAATTATTCAAAATAGAAATGAACTTTTTAAAAAAATCATTGAATAAAATTGTTTGCATTTTTTTAATACAAGCACAATTTTAATTTTTTTCTGAAATTTCTTTTACTGAAAGAAACAGAATGCACGTAAAAAGTGCAACCTGCAGCGTGGCGGTATCTTAAGCATACTGAAAATAATAACTCTAAAAGCAGTGATGCCACTCTTAAAAAATAAATGATTTTATATGTTATTTCATCATATTGCAGTAGATGGCGGTAAAAGTCTTTTAAATTAAATTCTTTACGTAGTGAAACGATTTTAAATCACGATATGTTTTATATTTATA
>JABFQD010002349.1:0-15441 GCA_022817045.1 Psix sp. ZL-2020
TACTTTTTACTGCCAGAAAAAAGTTGAACTTTAATGTCTTTATAAATAAATTTCAGTTATATAAAAATATAAGCACGTTAAAAAAACTAACAAGTTTCAGCGTTCTTAATTGGTTTCAAATAGTCAGAATGAATCTGTTCTTTCAATGTGAAAATTAAAATGTTTCAAAGTTTCGTTTAATCCGTTCGAATAAACATCTTTGAAAAGAAATAGTTCCATTTGACAACAGATGATCTGCATCGGTGCAACGGAATTCTCGGTTTCATCAAATCACCTGGATCAATCCAAAATATCTACGTAACGATGATTTCATTGAGGAATACGTGACACAATTTTACTTTCAAAGCAAGATTACTGGGTGATATATATGTACTAGAGAAAACATCATTTTGTTATTATAGTCCACTCAAATTTAAATTTGTTTGCGTTGGCAATCTTTCGATTTGAATTTATCTTACTAAATGTTATTTGTTTTAATATATCTAGGTTGGAAACCTAACATGAATTGAGAAAAAAGTAGTTTCATGAAATACATCAAATGTCACACAACGTATAAGTTTACATTGGCCGTAGTCGGTCAACTGCAGCATGTTGCTTTCATGACCAGGTGGTTGTCAATAATTATTATTTCACCCACGACAAACTAAAATAGAATCTTTGAAAATGCTATAAATATCATATTTTATCAATAAAAGCATATTTATTCATTATTTATAGTTATAAGTGTGATTTTCTCGTCGCAACTCTAATCAAAGTTTTCATATTTATTCAATTAAATTATTATAAAATTAATAACTTAGAATACCAAAATTTGCATTTTATTTTAACTTTTTTCACATGTTAACGTTTAGCAAGAAAACTTTACTTTTTTCATTTATGATTTGGTTATCGAAAATTAACTGCTGCACGTTTTCAAAATTTTAACATCGAATAAATCACTTTGCCACATCATTTGAATTAAGTCTGAAGACATTCTTGCAAACTTCTATAACGAAGTTTCAAAGAATCTCAATAATGATTGGAAACTTACTTTCACTGAAATCACATTGTATTATGGCGTTTCAACAGAATGTGAATAGATAAACCCATAAAAAGTTACAATATCCTAACACTATTATAACATTATGTATAACATAAAATTTACATACACGCTTCACTCAATATATCAATATAATTTAATTTACTAATACACATTGATATTAGTTTGAATATTGCAATATAAAACGAATATTTTTATTAAAAACCGTAGTAATAAAAAATGATAAATTATTAAATATTCAAAATGAAAATGAAATAAAATATGCATTAGAGATTTCTCTAAAAATAGCTTAGATTTAAAATTGCTTTTTATTTAACATGAACATTTTTAAAGCAATTCTAATATTCGCAATTTGGTTTGTGAAACTTGCAACACTAAATATTTTTCACGTAAATCACTGAACCGATAGGATAATCGCGCAATCTCTGATAAAAAGCCAAGCGAGAGGAATGATATGAAAATTATCGCCTAGGTTTGTTGTGCACCTATATTTTTAAATACATTCGTTTTTTTATGTTTACTTTGAAGTTAAAATACTTCACATGATGATAACTACACACTCATCATTTTTAACGTCAAAGAAAAATGTTGTATACATTTCTTATAATAAAAACTAAATTTCGAATTAGCAGCATATTTTAATGAGAGGTAAATATAAGTTGCTTGTTACACCATGTTACGTATGTAATAAAGCCTTTCGTATGTAAATTGACAAGGCACCATCCCTATTTTGATTATACTTGGCATCAATATTTGTAATATAAGTATTTTTGTTCAAACAAAAATTTGAAATCAGCATATGAAACAATTAAAAACAAAACAACAATAGCAAAAATTAAATACACGCTTTTCGAACGTACTTAATTATTTCAAGAATAAACACAAAGAATATGCTAATACTTCATACACTATTATGTAATTTATTTCATCGTTAATATTGATATTAGATTTAGAATTATATTTTAACAACAATAATTTCAGAAAACAGGTTAATAGAACATGTATTGTGGTGTAACCTTGTAAGGAATTATATAATCTCATATCAAGTAAAGTCAAATATAATTATCACAGTTCGAGATGACATATTTCAGATGAATTTCCTGTTTGTTAAATAACTAGTTGAGTTTAAATAATTATTTTATATTTAAATGCAAAAATAAGCTTTTGAATACAAGTTCAACTTTTGCATAAAATATAACACAATATAGTCAATAATAAATGACAATAATAGAATGAATCATTTCATAATATAAAATAAGACAAATAATAATACATGAGAATTTATGCTGGAAATATGAATTCACACTTAATATATGATATAATAATATATAATTCATATAGATAATATGAATAAAAATTATTTAACATTTTCGGTGTAAATCTATTTTTATTTGAAATTTATTTCAATAGGTTATTTATATAAATAACTATTTTAATCAACTTTTTCATGAATTCAAAGAACCTCAGAATAAGTTGCTTTCAAAACTAGAACGTTTGTGTAAAATCTCACAGAGGAGTGTTAAAATGAAGTTCTTGAAATGACATTTTCACTCAATAAGGAATTTCAGAGAGTCCACATAATAATATTTTGCTATGTGATGTAAACACAAAAGTCTTTATTCAGGATGCAAGAATTAGACGAAGTTAATAACTTTTCATACATTTCGGTAAATTGTTGCAATTTTGAATTAAGTGTTTCACATTCATTATGGTGTTGATTTCTAGTATGAGATTATAAACACAAACATTCATTAATATTTTACTAATCTGTAATTATAGCGATGATTGTAGGTATATACATTGATTATGAATTTGAGTGAATCGTGAAAATGTTGTTTTGATATAAATCAAAACTTATTACCTACCTTTGAACTTGTTTCAAAATAACTATTATTGATGATTCGTCATAAAATTAACAAATAATGTATCCTTTGTCTTACAGTTCTATTATAATGTAATTTTCGATTGAAATTATAATAAAAATTTATCTCAAAAGTATTGAAAATTTGTCGAAAAAAATAACATTAGTTTTTTATGTTTAATATTTAAATATATATATATAAAGTAAGATAATAGTATATAGCCCGTATATAGTAAATATAACCTTTCTAATGAATATATGTATATGAAAATAATATTTTAATTATCGCATACACTGGTCATAATTAGTGCAACGTTTTTGATTCATTTTAAAATGAAAAATTACTTTATTGAAAACAATTTTCAAAATAAATTTGAAATTGAAAAATCAATAAAATTTTTCGAATAATACATCTGAAATGATAAATTGAAGAATTCTAACTGAAATAAACTGAAATTAAAATCACATTGAAATGATTTATTTGAAAGAAGTAATAGAATGAAGTACTTATTTTTATAATTTTAATAATTATCTTTTCAAGGTAATAATTCGGATTTATGCACTGAGATATTAAATATTATATATACATAAATAATATCTTGTTATATTAATTTTTACTTTGTATACAGTCTGAATGTGAAAATGTCACATTTAAGTGAGATCAGCGTACAAAAAGTATTTCAAGAAAATTGTCATTTGGATATTATTCAGAAAATTGTAGAATCTAAATGAATGAATTTGTTCATTTTCATAAAAAGATTAATCTATAAATATTTATCACAAGTCGTCCATAGAAATAAAATGTTATTAACAACGCATTAAAAATGTTCAATTTCAGCTTTAATAAAAATCGTTTAAATTCAACCTACAATTCATTTCACACAGCATACCTTTTTAAAGAGATTTCATCAAACCACAGTTTCATTTATGTTTAATTGTCACAGAACATAGAAGGTTAGTGAAAACATGTCTGAAACAAAGATCCATCAATTTAAATCATGTTGATTTCTATTATAAATTTCGTTTATCTTTCAGATATATTAAACATGTTCAACTTATTTCTGTAAGCTTTTACGTTTGAAAAATAGCACAGTAATTTTCACTGAAACTTTTTTCCGTGTACGTTGACAAAAGAACACAGCAAAATACAAAGTTACTCAATGACAAGTACAAACCGCAGCAATGTTCATTTGTCTCGAACAATTACTTCAGTCTTTGACAAACTGCGCGCTCGTAAACACGTCGTATACTTGACTATCGACAATCAGCGAAGGATATAAATATGTCAAGAAATAATGTTGCTCAGCCAGCATGCATAAAACATCATGCATTGTATAATGATATCGAAAGCCTTCATTCCGATCCGACAATTAACCAACGCGACATATAACGTGCAAACCCATTAATTTATTCCTGATACGATGTCGAGGGAATTTATTTTCAGTGATGAAAATTTCGTTACGTCAGACGAGTCGTTAGTTAACGCTAGAATTACAAATTTACAAAATATGCTAACGAACGTGAATCTGCGTGGAAAATATTTGCCAACGTCATTCTTTTCGTATTCTTTGCAGGAAAAATGTCTATGTCTGTAAATGAAGCACAAAGAAAACAGCAGCTTCTATCGAACTTAAAATTGTCTTGAATAATTTTCTCAATTTCGTTCCAAGTTCACAAGAAATGAACCGAAAAAAACTGAACAACTTAGTTTCTTATTTTCTTCTTTTCTTTCTTTTTCTAACAAATGTTACTTTTATCTTATAACAATCGCGTAGAAAATACCTAGTAATATTATGATTGTTAATTAAACTTACTTACTGAGTTAAGAAAACAATGAAATATTTGAGAATGAAGCAACAAAGCTTATTTAATAAGAAAGGTCAGTCGTCTTTAAGTCAACTCTAAAAAAATGAGAGGTGAATAAGAGAGAAATAATGTTTTAACGTTTTACAATGTTTCCAAATTGTTGATTGAAATAGATTATTCGGTTTTTGAAGAGAAATTTGATAGTGAAACTGCTAAATCGAATGAAGTTTGAGACTCGGCACCGACTTCTTTAGCTCGGACAATATTTCTTTCGAAAACACGTTAGAATGCAGCTTCTGAGAATAATGCGCATTTGTTATTCCAGACTCAGGTTCAATAATACTTGCCACAACTGTTTTTTTACTTAATGGCTCGAATCGCAATTCAGTCTATCGGTTGCGAATCCGCTAAGAGAAATCTGATACCCTAAATTAATATTTACGTGTCTGCTTTTTCAAATTCTCTCCAGAGTAACATCTTGCGGAAAACAAAAAATTGATGACAAATTGAAACAAGTTTCTGAACACAATTAACAGACTCAATTTTTTGAATTCAAAAAGCTTTTATGGCGGCATTGAAATATCTTCTGATGGTTGGCATTTGAATTTTTTTTTTGCATTATGTAATGTCAGAGCATATAGAAAAGTCAACTTTAAATGAAAATACGAATTACAGAATAAGATTTGCAAAATAGGTGACAGGAAAAAAGAACGGTGTAAAAGTTTCGACGCAAAATAAGTAACGTGGAATGGTATCAAAGGTCTGCTGGAAAAAGTTTTAAATGAGATTAAAATGAGGTGAAACAGAGAAATGTATGTTATGCAACAAGTACTCATAATATGAATTTAACTTGCGCTTCAAGTACTTTAAAAACCCTCGGAAATTTTCAAATTATCTCACAATGTGTAGTCTTATAATTTCGACGAAACAAATTTTATCAATTTTTCGTTCCCGTTAAAGTGTCTCACTGATGTGAAATTCGTTTATCTCGAAATGATTTCCATAAGTTACAAGTGCTTTTTGGGAAATATTTCATTCCGTATCCGTAAAACTTCCTTATACTGATCGAACCCCAATATATTTCCACTTTTTTGCTCGCCCGACACATATATTGAACTCCGATAACTATTGCCTAAATACAAATGTTACCTTAGAACGGAGTAACTCGATAAAAAATTCATCAGAAATCTTTATTTCAGAAAGAACTTAGGACTGGAAAAAGTTTTTCTGCTTTTCACTTTATATTCAATTTTCAATCTTGTTCACATCTGCAAAACAGTCTACAATTTAGAAAAACGATTTCCACATTTCAGATATAAATCGACGATGTATTTTCAGTATTCTAGAAATAACGAAAAATCGTTTGAAATAAATGATCAGATTCAAAAATCACAGAAACGAAATAAACTTTCAGGAGCGGAAAAATTCGATGTTCATATTCACAAATAGGAATTATATTCTAAAATTGTAAATTATTTTCTCCTTCTTTATAGAGGAACAAATCTTCTGAAAACATTCGATAGTTTAACTACGTTTGTTAATATTATTCACCCTTATTTTACTTAATATTATTCTAAACTAAAGAACAAGTGAGGGTTGAATAATATTACAAAATTTCATTTACTCAACTACAAAACAGTGAATATAATTATCTTATATATTACAATATCTATTATAAACACAATATACGAGTGATTTCAAAAACATTAAAAAGATTTTATTGTTGAATAATTGTCTGCTTATTTAATATATTTATCAATTTGATGTCCTACATAATGTAACAATGAATAACATATTTTATTAGTTATCTTTCTACAATTTTACAAATTATTATCATTCCAATTCATGCTTTAAATTTCTTATAAATGCTTATGAAATATAGTTTATTTAAAGGCAATCTCAAATTTGATTCAATATTGAAAACGTTTTTATTGTATATTCCCACTTTTGCTTCCTGCTATACGTAGTTTAAATTTACATTCAAAATACTATTTATTGACTATTATATAAACATAAACCAGAAAAAAATGGTTATCCAAATGAAAAGCCATTCTTTGGAGAGGTCAATATCTTGAATGTAAAATGTTGTTTAAAATGAAAACAAAAACTTCAATACGTTGCAGTGTAGAATATCCATCCAAAATGTAATTTTTATCGGCTTTAAATTCACGAGTCAAATTATAGTTCATGATCATATAAATAACAAAGAAATTAATCATTATTGTTACCTTGTCAATATTTTGGCATGAGAATATTTTGTATACATTAAACAGAAAATTAATACTAATTTATAAAAACGATACGAAAATGAATTACAACCTGTCAGTTGAGCAGTGTCAAATTGAATAATATTCACAACCGATATTAGATAGTAGTTCATACATGCGTATTGATCTTTTGCCACGAGAAGATCTATGCGCAATTGGCAAGATGCAACTGTGTAACGAGTTTCTCTGTGACAGCGAAACTTAGCAGCCCTCGTTCGTTCAATCGGATGAAGAACTTAAACTTGTCAGAGCTTTTTTGTCGCGCGACTCACAAGCTCCGGTTTTTAGATGCATCGACAAGTTCGGCTAAAAACGAGATCGTGAGTAGAGAGGATTGGGTCGTGAAGGAAACAGTCAGAGCCAAATTAAAAAACCAATTCTTGTTGAAAATGTACTGCGCCAGCGAAAGATTATATTGAACAAGAAGTGTTGACGCACAAGAATAGAAAATCTAAGATCTATTCAAGGTCAAGAAAAACATAATATCTTTACATGGCAATTATCTCGACGATTATTACAAAGTTAACTTCTATCTATCGCCGAAGACTAAATGGCTGGATGCCAGAAGAGATAAATCGAATGTTGCCTGACACAAAAGGAAATCGCCAAATAACGTTGATATGAACTCGGAGATTTTGCACCATGTAATTACATTTGATGAGACTATGTTAACGAATTTATATGTCAGCAATAAATTATCAATAATGCCTCTTCTTCTGAGCTTCGACACTTAAGTTTCAAATGAAATTTCTTACACAGCAAAAACGGAATTCTTCGCAAACTGTATTGGACAATTTGCGACAAAGAAGTAAAAGTATCAGAGGAGCTCGATTATTCAACTTTTTTATGTAAACTGTTATAGTAAAAATAATTATTAATTGAGGGATAATATTTGAATGAACTTATGTTCATATAAAAATAATTATAGCTGAATCTCACTTCACACTTATTTACATTGAATTAGACTAAATCCTCAACTCGTTAAATGATAACAGTGATTAATAAAGATGTTCTATGAATTCCGAGGAATAGCCAAAATTAATGGAACCTACATACGAAGGGTAAAATATTTATGAAGTACAAGCTGGATGAGTATAGCACCGAATCAAAATATCCAAATGATGTAAAAATATTCATAAAGTAAATAACGAACGTTACAAATTACACACGCTTGAATATCTTAGAATAGTTAATCAAAAAGTATACATTTATCCTATATATTCATCACAGCTGATGATAATTAATACAAAACGAATTTTGTAAATAAAGCCGCACCATTTGTTTTCCAATTTAATTTCCATATTAGAAGCGCTCATTTGTTTCACAGAAAATGATGATTTATTGCCATAAATAACAAACGGGTTTTGTTTGTTTGTGACGAGAGATTGTAGCCGAGTTTTAAATTAGTTGAGAGAATTTTTTGTCATTTTTTAAAATGGGACATGCTGATTACCGCAAGAAACGAAATTGAACAATTACACAAAACAAATATAGTTTTTGATTTGTTAAATGTTCGATTATTTTTCTGCATAAAACAGGATCTCGGACCAAAAAATATTTTCAAGCTTTAACTACAATCTGGGAATATTAATGGAGTCCTATTGCATTTGGAATAAACGTTTTCTCAGCGGAGAAAGAGAAAGTTGTTTATCAGCGATTCATTTTTTTATATACTTCTTTATAGCAAGACATTTGAAGTGAGAAAAATATTGAAGATCGACCGTTTTATCTGGTACTGCGTTCATCTATTAGTATAAAGAAAATAGCGCAAAGCACAAATCATGAGTCGTATTTGTGATAACGTTTGACAACTGGACCTTTTAAAATTGTTCTTTTACTAAGCAACATACTTTTTTTCAGTAGCTAAATTCAAAAAATATTGATTATTCACTAGTTGCAACTGCCAGATATAGCTGACTGGTGCGTTACATTTTCCGACAAGTTACGTGTCGGAGAACAATGCTTTTGCAACGAAAGACAATGTAGTTGCGCTTACAAGGTGAAAACTCGTCTGAAAATCTCAACTTTTTCGAATATCTTCTTTCTTTCTTTTGCTTTCATCTGTGCCCTCCATCCTTTGCAAAGTTCCAAGTAAAATTTTAAGAATACCTCTGTGATCCTGTTCTGAAGTATTCAAGTTTAATTAAAATTTCTTAATAAGTTATATGAATATTTGTGCTGAATTATGTTTTAGATGTCAATACATTATTAAACTTATAATTTCAACATTTTGCTTATGAGAAATTTAGAAAATTAGACCTTTTTTTGTACTATACTTTATTCAACGCCTAATTCTCGTGCTTTAATAAAAAAAACTTTACAATATCATACGTTCACATAGTTCATACTAGATTTAACATTTTTGAAATATTTCATTAATTCAATGCTGTAAAACATTCTACTCATATTTCATTGTCATTTAATTTATGTGGAATTAAAATACTCGAATGATCATAATATTTAAAACGATAAAAGTTATTGAATGTAAATTTAAATGTCATTTTCAAAGAGATTATTCATGTCGTGGTTGCCGCAAATTAGTCAAATAATAATTTTCACGCAATGTTGTGAGACAAATCTTGACTTCAAAAACATATTCCAGCATGTGACAGCTCATCGATTTCTGTGGTTCCTCGTTAGAACTTAATGATTGTCAGTGAAAACCATCCATGCGCGGTAGAACATTTCTAATGATGAAATGGTTCATTTCTAGTGAATATTACTAATGAATATGCATGGTTTATTAAAATTCAAATCATCTTACATTTATAAAGCAAACTTTAGTCAAATTTTCGCACCTAAAAGATACGCGTAATAGATCTTTCACGCTTTTCCGTAATGGCCTCTTTTACACACTAGTGCAAAAACATATTTTATGCACCATTTCTCGTCCGAAAGATAATTTTCTCAAAATGAAAATACCTGTGATTTCTTTTTTCATAAATGTGGTGTATTATACAAAAAACACAAATATTCAAATAAAGACTGTTTTTAATATTTTAAACAAGGTATTATTAAATACATCATTTAATCGTTTCTAATTCAAATCTTGTTACTCCATTGCTAAAACTAAAATATCAACATTAATTTTGGAAAAACTGTTTTTCTTTAGAAAATTAAGAAATTAAATATGCATTTGTTCGTTATTGAACTGTACTATTCAATGAAAATTTACCAACAATGATTTAGACTATGTGATACACCGTTAGATTGTAGCCGAAGCTACATGTTCAGAATCTCAATTACGCATATGTTACGTGTTTCTCATAAGGCGTTGATGTGAATGTTAAGTACATATTCACAAATATGGTTGTCTCAGATATAGATCCGAGAATTTATCATAGTTTTTCAACAAGATTTTCGAAAACTACGAGAAACGTACATTTCCAAGGAGATTTCTGAAAGATAAGGAAATTCGTTTATCGGAATGGAATCGAAATTTAACTCTAAAACTACTTGAAAACTAATTTGCGCTGCCAAATTCTAAATACACAACAAAAGGAATTGCATTAAAAATGTACGCTTGATAATGAATGTATGAGTTTAAAATTAGTTTGACATGAAAATATATTTTGAAATACAACATTTAAACGCTATTGTAAAGGCTATTATTTTCAAGTATCAATAAAAGCAAACAAAATAATATCATAGTCAAAAATACTTTGACCTATTCCACGGTTACTCGACTACTCTATTTTCAAAGACTTGAACGAGAGAACTACTTGCAGTAATCCTCCAAAATGATAGCCCGATCGGGTAGTAGCAAGTCATAGTGAATTACTTCCTTTATACTCCGCTAAATACATACTGGAACCTTTGTGATATACAAATATTCGATTTCACAACTGATATCGATAGTGCGCCGGGATATGTCAGTCGTGCTGCTTTATGTACAATTGTATCGACTGTATTATTGTTTTAATACAAACGAGATTTTTTCAAATTAAATAAAAAGACTAAAGTAGATTCAAAGCACGTCTTTATTGTTTAAACCAAAAGCTTCATATGGAAATCGCTGACCTAGCTTTTGCTCTTTCCTAGTTCATTTCCATTTCATTTGAACTATTGAAAACCACTTTCTACATTCTTTCAAAATGTAAACTAAATTTCTATAGAATTTCAACGAAATTGAGTTTCAAAATGTTAGCCGCGATGTAAATTTAACAGATTTGAATCTCTAAATCTTCCGAATATCTTTCGAACACTGTATCTCCAATAAGAATCGCGGAAATATATTTCCGAGTATGAAATCTTTACGTTTTAATAACGTGAACCATTATTTAAGTTTGCTCAGCATATTATTTTTCGGCGCTGGAATATTCGTATTTCCGCTATTATTACTACTTTAATATTCTTACTGTAAAATTACTTGCACACAACACGTACAACGTTTCAAATTATAAAAAGTAAACTTGGCGGACTCGCGAAACTAGGCTCTTCAAATGTTGAAGCAGGTTCGCTGAAAAGTATGCGGTCAAATCTCCAGAATTGGTCTCTTGAATGGAAAAATGTTTTATTCAATCAGTCTGCTGAGCACTTAATCATGCCCGGTGGAAATTTTTCGCGACAAAATAAATGGCGACAAAGACGATAATTTGTTGAATTAAATAAAACGAATTATTTTTCGCTAACGTCTGTGAAATCAATTGGACGCTTTAGTGTATATGAAACGTTTTAGACACCGTGCGTGTTATGTACAGAAGACAATTCAACATCAAACATTTGAAATAAAAAAGTCTTTCGACGCAGAAAGTTATGAGTCTGGCTAACCACGCTTAATTTACGCCAGTGACTCTGCCTACCTGTAGCTATGAGATATGAGTATGATGGCAGAACTCCCACTATCTGACGATGGGTCTGTTGCCGCTTGTAGCTGGTACATTATGAGTAACCTGTTCTTGATGATAATCATCACGGAGTAAAGTGAACTACAAATCGTGGTCGCGGAGAAGCGTCGGCGTATCAAAATTTTATACCTCTGCATCTAGAATTATTTTTCCAGCACTAATGCGATGCACTCAAGATAAGATTTTAATCAGCAAAAATGCATAGTTCGGATGCACAGACATTCCCGTTAATCACAATTTCGTTGGCGTGATGAAATTTGGTAGTAAGTAATTACCTGCCAAAATAACGCTAAATATAACTCGATTATTTGAATACGCGTGAACGAGTTACTTCTTAGTGGTCCATTCTACCCGCAAATTGTCAAGTGGTTGGTTGATGGGATTGTTTCATTTGGTGAATTGTCATGTGTCCAATGTATTCGAAAGGGTTGCAGTCGCATTTATGACGTCATGTTTGAACTTATTTCTTGTTAATAGGAAACAGTTGTGCGAAAATTGCGTGATAAGCTTGCTTTCAGAGTATAGATTATATCGAGTTCAGATCAAACGAGCGAGATAAAATGGTATTTTAATGTGAGAATAATTATCGCAACAATACACTGAATTTTGATGTTTTCAAACTAAACACACTCGATAAAAATAAACGATTCTCGTAAAATTATATATATATATATATTAACCTTACGGTAAAAAGTTTAATAAATATTGATACGTGGTAAAATTATATGATGGTATAAATTGTATGTATATTATGGATAAGCATGAAATATTTTAATTAAATTTGCATCCTGAAGTTAAATGCGCTAGATTTTTTGTATTCTTTATTTCTATCGTTTAGTCAAATTTGTTTCAACAAACCAGTGACTTTCATCGCAGTGACAATCATAACCAAGCATAAATACACAAAAACTGTAAGTTGATTTATTGGAAAACATCAAGCAAAAATTTGTGAACGCTTAAAATCCCAACAATCCCGGCTTATTTGCCAAGCTGTAAGCCAAACTTGAGCTTTCCACCAAGCAGAGTCAAATATTAAGAATTAATATAATTACTAATCCTTAGTCCTTTCACAATAGCATACATAGCCCACAAGCATAAATTAGAATTGTACATTTAAATTCTGATTTAAGGGTAAAGTGAGTAATTCAACACCGAGGTTAAAAGAGAACATTTATAAAAATTATGAACGTTATTTCTCTGTATATAGCGAAACATTTTGTAACCATACATAACATATTATAAACATTTGAATGTTTTGTGATGTTTGTAATCTGAACTAAAATTTAAACATTACCGTTATTTCATTCATAATATTCAAAGGAATAATTATGTCAGTAATAAATAATTGTGATGAAATTATATATTCATAAACTTACTCAATTATTCTAATATTTGATGTATTATTGATAAAATAAAAAATACCTCTATATAATTGTAATAGCACGTAATAAGACTTTGTAATAACACATTGAATTCGACAAATAGAACATTAAATATAAATATAACTTGAAATTGAAAATATTTTTTTAAACAATACCAGTTACTGATCATTTAAACGACGCACACAATATAATTATTTGGTAAATAATAATAAATCACACAATCACTGCAATGTCCTCACGAATATTATGAATATTAAATTATGTTAGTAGAATAATTATACCTGAATGTAGTTAGCTACAGTTAGCTATAGTTGTACGTATACCTGTCGTTACTAGAATATGCTGTTTCCTTCCTATGCAGAAATAGGATGACTGTGACTGAAACATTATTACTACAATAAAATTGAAATTGTTATACGCAGTTTCTTGGTAAGAAATATTCTTACAGTAATATTGTTGGTACCATAATTAGTCATTCTGACTGTTAAATAGTTGTTTGTCATATTCTTGAATTCATTTTAACTTGTGCAAATAACTGTTCTACTTCAATCTTCGTTTTGTTTAATCACAATAAATTGAATTATGATTATTTTTCCTCAAGTTTGAATACGGAGGAAAATTCTGTCCATAATTCTGCGTATTCTATTTGAATATTGTTCACAAGTAGTGTGATGGATTAAATTAATAGCTTCTTCAATAAGTTATTAAAATCAAATATTTATTTCACTGGATTTACCTTCGATGTAATTCAATAGAGCTCGGTGAGAAAATACAAGAGGAGTATTAAAACAATTCATACACCTCTATGTAACAGTGTAAGTGGTATATACATATATATAAGATGAGCAAGAATTCATCGCCTCTTCCTGAGCGCCCGATTTAACTTTATAAATCAGAAAATTAATACGTTGAACCAATATATGGATCTTCAGTTTATCACGTTATTAAAACAAAATGAATTTTTCTTCGCCTTAAAATGTTTAACGTTATTCATTCTTTCGCTGTTTGCTGATATTATGATGGTTTTATTCTTCTGACACTTCATTATATATATATTTTCAAATCAATAACATCAAAGTTATATGAATTTGAAAATCTTATCTCGCGTTTTTAGTTCGACTAATGGACATTATTTCTCTGGAAACTCATTAGCGAAACATTAGTGAGTGAAAAAATGAGTTCGAAATTTTGCAGAATATTTTTTCTCGCACAAACACGGTTAAATTTTGTCCAACTTATTTGCATAACTTGAATAACGTGGAAATTTTAATTTATGTATATTTGGTTATATTCTCTACATTTATGGACGCGTTCGTGAGCATTATCACAAAAGGAACAACGATACAATCAATCAGGGGTACAAATAATATATTCAAATAATTATAACATTGAGGAAGAATGTGTACATGAAATCTTATTCGTTAACATCTCGAGAGAATATATTATTCAATGCTACAGTGTACCTTTGCATAGTATACGCCTAATTATTATTATTATCAACGTGTTAAACGAACTTTCTCGAATTTATCTTCATTTACCTAAAACCAGTGAATAGTGGAAGGCACATTCAAACTTCATCCACAATTCACCTTCCGCCATTACAAGCATTCATAAAATATACATCACGAAACCAAAAAAGCCATCGATAAAGCTGAAATGACAAATTCCAACAAAACTTCGATGAATATCAGTCGTCGAATCGCGCGTATTTCGCAAGATCACGTATTTGTAAATACATCAAATAAATTTAAAGTATTCGATAAATCGTCGATTCAAATCAAATAAACCCCAATTAATTTCAGATTATTTTTCTCCGTAAATTAAAAGAGCTTAAAGTTATGTTCAACAAAGTTCTACACGTTTTGTAATGTATCGGTTTGATGGGTTTAATACTATTTTTAAGCGGTTCAATCCGATCAAAAATCGTATATAAATAATTTATTAACAGATACTTTTTCATAACCGCTTTTTTTTTTTTTTTTTTTTTAAAAGTTTAAATGCACATTCAAAATTAATAATTTATAAATATTTAAAAACATGGTAAAAAGGACTTTAATAACTCACTCTTACATTGTTTTTAGTAGTCATAAACACAAATAGAACTTAGATCTGCAGAACACACACCTGAACCTCAGTACCCCCCACCGCACTCGCATGCCGGCGCCCGCCTGAACAAACAACACCACAACTCATCGTATAACGTCTACTGTATACACCTCACAACCAGACACTAACCATC
>JABFQD010002350.1:0-15440 GCA_022817045.1 Psix sp. ZL-2020
TATAATAATTCCATTTGATTTTTTAAAAAACATCGAGGTACAAACTTCAAAAAACAACATAATAATTTTATAACTTTTTTATCTATTCTATACATAATGATGTTTAATTTTTAATAAAGTAATTAATCATAAATGTATCTTATAAATGATGATTTTAATTAAAGAATTCTTTTAAATTACCCCATATCCAAAAATGCTTGTACTTCCGGTAGAAAAGGATCCCTATTATCATACCAGTCTGGTAATAGTCCTCTTTGTTCAAAATAATTTTTCATTTTCCGTTTTGCATCCTCCTCTCTAAACTTGCAGCTTCGAAGGAAACGTAAAATGAAAAACTCATCGTTCGTGTAAACTGAAGTTAAACAAAAATCACTATATATCTACAAAAAATGACTGTCTATAAAAATATGTACCAGAATTGATCATTTTAAAGGCATCTTTCTTTTGATATTTCATAAGTTACTTTAAAATGTTTTGTGAACAGTACATACTATTCCCATCCTTTATCTTACGATTAAGTCAATTTTAAACATAAAATTCTTCCAAAACTTTCGAATAATGCAACTGATTACCCAATTCGCATTTAAAAATGTACAATATCAGTAACTTGAGCTATATACTAAACGATTAACGTTTCATCATTTTCTCATTGACTGCTCCTTTCAGCGATTTAATCTAATGAACGAAATCACTCGTTATTTTATTTTGTTGCAATTATTCGTAACTCTATTCTTCTTAAATCTTTACTCCTTAGTTCTCTATTGTTAAATCACTATTAAAATGAATTAAAAATATCACGTCTGAATTGTTTTAATAATTCTATCTTATTGTTCAAATTCAACAAATACTTGAATATTTTTGCAATTTATCGACTTAAATTGAGCGAAACATCTTGAAAAATTCAAATACAAAAATCCATCTTGTCAAAAAATAAAATTTGTTCACACAGATGTACTGTTTAAAAGGTACAAAAATTACCGACGCAGCTGCAGGTGGCTCCGCCGCTGAATAGCCACCGGCGCAGTTCTGCAATTTTCTCCTCTCGCACACCATCCTTTTCGTTCAAATAGGTCGCAGCAAAAGTCTGCTCCTCCTCGCTCAATCGATAAGAAGAGACCGACGTATCTGACATAACTGCTTGGTGGTTTCCTATAATAGTTTCCAAGGTTATGTAAACACTTAGCACGCAGTTTATTTTTGATACCATGATCTTATGTGTTAGAATGATACCAAGCATGACCTTGAAATAAATTTACTAGTTTTATGACCCCAAATCACTAAATTTGAATAGAAGTAAATTACCAAGCATAGGAAATCATTTAAGTTTGTCAATAAGAAAATTTCATTTCTTTCATTAGATATAATGACAAATCTTGACATGCAAAATTGAAACTTACAAAGAGAGCAAACACTTCTACCACTGAAGTTGATCGTTTACTGAACAGTCACGAAAAATGATCAGATGAACTGTTAACTTGTGTATTTTTCAGTCCAACACTCTCGCACATTAGATTGTTCTCTTTGTCGGGCTTATAATACTTGGTAATTGTCGTTTGCTTTTGGAGTCATCTAGCTGGAATCATATTCAACTTATCACGCAACAGATATATCACACCAAAATATAACGATGCCAATGGGCGATATCAAAAATAATTGAAGATTAAATTAAATGTCAGCATACAATGATAAAAATGATATTTAAATTAAAATGCAATGTCTCAGGAGAAAAATCAGTTGATTCTAATTGGTATAATTCAATTAATGTTAGTGAGTAATTATGCGAAATAAGAAGTTGTAGGCGATAAATTATAATCGATTGTTTCTGTGGTTGCAAGCGTTAGAGAGTTAATCAATAGTTAATTAAATACTTCATTTTAGTAATTAAGTTTTAAGTGTATATAGACATAACAGTATTAAGACTATTGATCGTAAATTGATGATTATGTAAATTGGAAGATATTTTAATTAATTATTAATCAGAAAATAACTTTTGCAAAGGTTAAAATTTGTATAATACTTAATGGTTAAGACACAAAATGATATTTTATTTAAATGAAAGACTGTGCCTGGCAGAGTTTGGTATTAACTTTAGCTTGATTTAATACGACTGAATGAAATAAAATCTATTATGTAACGCTGTTTCATCAGTTGGGATAAAAAATATCTGGTTTTATTCGCTCCGCTTTGGATCTTCTTTTAACATTCTTTTCACATGT
Source organism: Psix sp. ZL-2020 (assembly GCA_022817045.1). NCBI lineage: Eukaryota > Metazoa > Arthropoda > Insecta > Hymenoptera > Scelionidae > Psix > Psix sp. ZL-2020. Next base: position 2,217 of record JABFQD010002350.1, read on the forward strand.
ATAATGAATAAGTCCTTCGGAGCGAAATATGTATGTTCAAAAATATTTCTTTGAACGAGGCATTGAAAAGGAAAGGAAAATAGAAAAAATGTATTATAGCAAATATACTACAAACAAGTAAATTTATTTTTGCCAACAGATCTTAAAATCTATATACATTGAGCACAGTAGATTCTCGTGAAAACAATATTCGGCCGGATAAGAATAATTTATTTTTTATATGCATGTTTTTATGTACAACAGTTTCTGTCATCGTTGTTTCTGAAATATACCAATTATGAAATTTTGAAAGGTGCAGATAACATCAAGTGAATTGGGTGGTTCGCTAATTTAGAAACGTTGGTTTTGCTTGTTCTCTGGTGGTGGTGGATGAGCAGCGATGTAGTCAAGACTCCTCTGGATAGCTTCTGGGATTGGTGGTGGGACTGGGATGTGTTGGCCTTGTGGTTGGAATCCGTTCTCGTCAGCGGTGTAAGTGACTTGGAAAGATCTACCCTCTGGGTCGGTGTACTGGTATTGTCCTTGAACCACAACCACGTTACCTTGTTCTGGGTTCAAGGGGACGGGAGATCCAGACTCGGAAGCCTGGATGCCATTTTCGGTCTCAAAGTTGAAATTGTAAGCACCATCGGGAGAAGCATCCTGTGACTGTCTCAGAATGGCAATTGGCTGCCTATCCTGGGCCAATGCTACGGCGGCGAGAGCCAAGACTGCAATCTAAAAAAATGTATCTTTTATTAACAAATGTTCACGAAACATCGAGAAACGTTAGTCTACTTATCAGAAAGCACACAATTTTTCACAAAACTGTTAGATTTTATTTTAAATTTTCCCAAATTTAACGCGAACTTATATTTTTGACGAAAAAGTTGCAATGAATTTATATGTAAAGCTCAATCAAATTGATTGAGTTTCACTCAACACTCAGACCGATCGCGACAAAAAAGCGTGAAAACAGAGAACTCACGAAGAATTTCATGCTGCTACTAGTTGGTCCACACGATTTGTAATCGATAAGAGTTTGAAGACGAGTTTGGTGTTTGACCGAAGAATCAACCAATTTATAGCCCTGGCCAGAAGTCACTTTCCCTTACGATAGGTTTTCGACTACGGCCGAAAAAGATAGCGATATCCGGATTTACCGAAAAAAGTGAGACGCAGGATCGATGAAGGAAAAGAAAGAGTGATCGCGCGTGGTAGGGCAAGATCAGCCTCTTCTGCCAAAATTGTATTCTCCTGATGACCTTTTGTCGATGATTCCGAGTTAATTCAGCAAACTGCCACATGAATGAAGATTCACTTAATTTAATATTTTTCAATACTAAAAATAAAACATAAATAAATGAAAAACTATAATAAACATTAAGTAGTAACGAATTTTTTCAATTTCAATTTATTCTTATCAATTTTACCAAATTTTGATTAAAAATTATTATAAAGATTTTAAGAAACTATGTGATATATAAAATTAACCAGCGATTTCACTACAGAAAATTTATTTTGTAAATTTCGATTTAACTAATATAATTCTAAATTTAATGACTATGTTAAAAAATGACAACTATTCGAATTAGTTTATTCAACTTAAAAATGTTTATATTAAAATTAACTTCAACAAGAAGAAATCTTTTAAAATAAAAAAAATTCATTAATGAATTAAAAAAATAAAAAAAATAAGAATAAAATGATTAAAATGGTCACTAAAAAATAAGAATAATCTTAAAAAATTATAATAATTCTTTTAAATTTTAAATTTTATCAATGTAAAGAATGATTTTTAGAAAGTATTATCAAAGTTCATTTGAATATGTTAGAATTTATAAATACAACAATCGAATTTCAGTACATCTTTAGACACCAAATATAAAAGTCATTAATTTTTAATAAATTTGTTTTATCAATATTTTTAATAAACAGACGAATGAAAAACGATAATGAAGATGAATATAAAAAAAGTCGCAAGTGTAATTTTATAATTATACTTTCTTCTTAAATCAATGTTTTCAAAATAAAACGATCTAAATTTAGTAACATTTCGGTTTATAACGAAAAAGTTAATATTACAATTTTGTCGAGTGATAAAAAAGTATTATGAACACACTTATAGAACCATATAAAGAAACAACATTTATAAAATGTATAACAAAGATGAAAGACGTTGATCAACTTTTTATCAGCTTATAATTTACCTCACATCCATATACAATAAAAATTGATTCAGAATAAAATCGAAGAAAATCGATCATTTTTGCAACTTTCTACCAACATTCAATTACTGAATATTAAATTTGTACTTTATTTTAATTTATATTAACAAATTTTAAAAATGTCTTTTAAAAATAAATAATTTTAAATTTTAATAAATTAATGTGTCAATTTAAAATATCCTGTCGTAACATGAAATGAATATTAAATTTATATTTTATACTTTCCTGTAGAAATAGTTTCATAGTAATTTTTTACATACAAATAATCTTTAAATTAACCATATTGGTTGGATCCAAGGTTGTTCAAGTCTATTTACAGCTTCATGTTTACGATTTCATGGTAATATTTTTTATTTCTTTTATAATTTACTAAACGTATAGTAACAATTATAAAGCTTAAATTGATGTACTAATTGAAACTTCGAATCAGTGCGAAGTTTAACACATGTTTTATTATATTACAAGATGTCAAAGTAGATATATTATTATTCTTCGGAACTATCATTTATAGATTAAATTATGAAAGCGTAGGCTGTATATAATATAATAAATTTTGATCACATATGATGTATGCAATTTTTTTGACAACTTTATTTTTATGACGTAAAAAAATATCTATTCAACTTTCTAATTTCATTATAATTTTCTTAAATATTCATAATTTAACATAAGATTGTTTTAATTTTAAATTGATTTAATTATTTATTATAGTTTAGTAATTTAAATTAAGTCTAGTGTAATTAATAATTCTTACTAAATATTACAATAAGTTTATAAAAGAATGAAAGTAAAAGAATTACTCATCGGTCTACTTTACTTTTGATTTTTACCAGATAAGAATCAAACAAATGACTTCTGGTCGCACAAAAAAAACGTTATATTTTATACTTTTTACTAAAGTAAACGTTTTTTTTACATTTTTTGTTGCTTGTTTCATTTAGTTTTATATAATATCTATATAAGTTTTGATTTTGTTTCCATCCCAATGTCGACTCGTGACATTTAACTTGCGGAAATTTGTATAACCATGATTTATATATTTATTTGTTTTCCTACATAGGTTCAATTTTTCGTGGCATACTTCCAATATAAAAAATAACCCTGAAGTTATTATATATAATTATTATTATATTTAATATACATTTAACTTTCGGATTTATTATTGCTGGTCATTTAAAAAAATAGTCGAGTGATAAACATATTAGCTTTTTGATCATTTACAATGAGTTCCATTTATTACAGGTTTTTTAAAAGCAGATATCATAACGATATTAACTACACGTAAATATTGTTATACAGTCTAATGAAAAAATTAAATTCATTTCTCATCTCATCGAGCCCTAGATGACAAATAGTGAAAATGAAATCTTGAAAAATACTAAAATCATTGTCCATTTTATTTAGTACATGTATGAACTATACGTTTTCAGACAATTTGCATAATTATATTGAACTTAAATTAAATTTACAATACATAAAGAAATTCTCAGAAAAGGTGATTTGTATTTTGAAAGAAACATTTCTCTTTTGACACTTTCATTTTTAAAAGCGCTCACTTCTCTTCATATAACATCATGTTTATTCATGATAATTAGAAGATCTCGATTTGTACTCTACTCTGATATTATTATTTTCTATGATTTCGTATTATAATCAAATCGTTTTTTTAAAAGTGAAAATTGTTTAAATATTCGTTTTTTCACAATTTCGAAATTTTGACATATTTTGAAAAACGCATTTACACTTGAAATGAATCGATAAAAAATCCACGATTTGAAGAAACATTAACTTCAATGGGGAATGAGTTTTTAAAAATATAAAAATGGAACATGTAAGCATAAATCATTATATAACACACATCTTAAACCAGAAAACTTCAAATTCGTCATACTATCGAAAGATGATTCCCTTTCATTCAAAAAAGCCTATTTTTAAAAAGCCTGTCTACCTACAGAGACTATAATTGCAAAACTTGTTTGCTCTTAATTCATTGTGGAAACAAACCATATTATAAAAAAGTTACATAACGGGGTCATTTGTTCAGTTAAGCATCGGTTTTAATTAAACCATAAATAAACCAATTCAATCATTCAAATTCTATTTTTATCGAATAATATCCAACTGTTATAATTCCTTCATCTCTCTTACGTTTTAGCCAAGTGATTAACATGCAAATGATTCCATCAATGAAAATACCAATCGATTCAACTCGCGCGATTTCGTAAATTCATAAAACGCCCGGGTCATTGTGTAACAAAAGATGGTCTAGGCGTGTCATCATCATTTTCGAAATCATAAAAATTTTGGTTTCCGTATACTTTCCAAGTCCAAAAACCCAGCAGCAAATGAAACTAAATGGATAAACAAAAAAAGGGACAAAAAAGATGTTGCTGTTTCTTAATTTATGGTAATGAAGTTCGGATGAGTCTGAAAGTGATATTTTTCAGACGAATAAAGAAACGTTTGAAGCTCATTTGTGTCGCAAATTTTGGTCTTGCTCCCCACTACTTTTTTTTCTTCTAATGATCAATAGATTGATGACAAATGTTTCAATTCATCCCGTCGAGGACGCACCTTGAAATTAAATAGGAAGACTAGACGCAGAAGCGTCGAGATCCCATAATTGGTAGCTCAAAATCACTTTTTTTCTTTCTTTTTTTTTCTTCTCATCACGCTCACATCCTGTGACTTACTGCAATTCGGCAAAATGACAGGGCTGTAATGTGGGCCTCATGATGAGAAAGTTTCGTATAAATAGACTCAGATGCGCTCCGATCATTATCACAGTTCGTCGAAACCTGTTCGTGGATCAACATGAAATTCCTCGTAAGTGTTCGGAAGATTTGTTTGGCCAATTGAACGATTTAAGTGAACTATTTAACAAGCTATTTATGCCAGTGCTAAATAAATTAAACAATTTGTTTACCTTTATTAGAACAATTTAACAGTAACTTATCTTAATATTTTATATTACATCGTTAAAAATTATATTTGCAACACAGAAAATAATACAATTAATTTGGATCTGATCGTACGTTGAATAATTATTAATTACTACTCTTATAACTTCGCTTCAAATATCGCGAGAATCCGGGTTTCCGGGAACATCATTCAAAATCATAAACGAAGGATGGAAGAAGTATTAATAGATCAAATCAAGCGATCAATCATTATATCCGATGAGTAACAATTGTTCTAACAATGTAAGCTGATTAATGCAACTGCGCGATTATCACGTAATCTCAGTGTTCTATCAATAATTACAAATGATCGAGCTTGGGATATCATTTTTTATTGCAAATAACTGTACTGTCAACGGGCCTATTAATAGAGCCTCGGAAGGATGATAAATTTCAATTAATTAATATTGACATTATTTTTAAAATAACCACTCTCCGAGCAATCATCTTCCAAATCGAATACTTTTAACTGTTCATAGATCGGTTTCACTTTTTTTTTATCAAACTCTGAATGTCAAAGTAGAAAGTTCTTCTAGATCTTCAGTAGCACACAGTAGTATTTATTTTAATCATCAGTCTTTTTGGACTCCATTACATTCGATTTTTTTCAAAGCACTATTTAAAAGTCTCCAGAGATTATTTCAAAAGTTTCTCTTGAACTATTTTATGTCTGCCTCTAACACTCATATTATTTTCTTTCAATTCCAGATCGTATCTTTCCTCCTCGTGGCTGCTGCCTGCGCTCAGCCAGCTGAAGATCGGCCGATCGCGATCTTGCGCCAGGCCCAGGACGTCGCTCCGGATGGTAGCTACCAGTTCAATTTTGAAACGGAGAACGGAATTTCCGCATCGGAATCTGGATCCCCGAAACAAGTTGGAACCGAAACTCCAGTGGTTGTTCAAGGACAAGTACAGTACACTGACATCGAAGGCAACCCGATCTCTCTGACCTACATCGCCGACGAGAACGGTTTCCAACCCCAAGGAGCCCATCTTCCAGTCCCACCACCAATCCCAGAAGCCATCCAACGCGCTCTTGAATGGAACGCCGCCCACCCCGAACAAGAATAAAGTGTTAATCTAAGTCACAATGCACCTGAAAATATTTATGAAGTATCTTATAAGATAATCCAGAATTCGAGTCAAGATAACAAGCCCTGATCAGGACTTCTAAGCTTCGACCCAATTTCAACCATGATCTCACGACCCAGAAGAAGATAGTCAAACGAAACTTTGTGTACATTTTACTACTGTTAAACTTATCATCGTTATCTATTAGACTAAAATTCACCATATCTTTTCAATAAATCAGTTACAAAAGTTCAACTGTGGTCTTGTTTACTTGCTTTGTCTCATAGCAGAATGCTCAGGGTGGCCTGATGCTGTTGAAATGTTTATTTACGATCGATTCCAATTCATGAATTTCGCAATCAACTTTGCTAATTAAATATGCAAAATTATCGGCAATTTTCGGTGGACATTAACGAAAATTCATTTATTGGGTTACAACATTACAAATGCATTACAGTTGCAATATTTAATTCGCAATCATGCTTTGACCTTTTTCATATCAAAACTGTAGTAATTATGAAATTGGCAACTCGACAGAAATTCGGGGTCGAGGCGCTGTTAAAGGTTATTACAAATTTAATAACTATACTTTTTGGACTAAAAATAATTACGATTCACTTGGTCGCTAAAATGTTGTCGAAAGAACATTTCCAAAGCTACAGTGAAGTTTGTAAAAGTAGTTCTGGCTAATTATGACGTCAGTGATGAGCTGAATCACCTTAATCGTTGAAGGTTGACTCGTCTTCGGCCGGTTTTCGGGATCGAAATTGAGCTACCTTCGTGCCATCAATCATGATCAATTTCCAAGTACTTTCGATAAAAGAATGAAGAATCCTGCATTTGATGTGAGCACGAATTTGCGTCAACTTCCATCTTAGCTTGATCGTGTCAATTACAGGAAAAATTGTGTGAAAAATGAGAAACTATTAGTACGACGTGAATCACAAATTTATGATCGATAAAACTGTAGTTATGAAAATATGCATGTAACCATTTAGAAGGGGGGAAAAACACATTGTTTCAGCATTAAAAGAATAAGATGAACAATATATAATAGCATGTCATCGCCTACGCGAAACATTAGTTGAGAAAAACTATCAGAAAACGGTTATGAATGTCATTTTATAAATTATAGAGTCTTTTGTTGTTTAATGATAAAATTAATAATCCAAGAATGCGAGGCCTGGAATTTTTTCATGAATTTCATCGCAATAAATTGCGCTTAACAAGTACCTTTATTCTAGCATACAAAAATGTGTTTATTTTTATCGCGTTAAATAAATATTCATTCATCAGCCGTTTTTATAGTAAAACATAACTTGTCTTCTATTCCTTTTTAGATATCGCCAGATTATCAAAATCAGAATACCGATTGCTATATATAGCATGTAGTCTAGGCTTTAATGGTTTCAATAATTCGAATAAGAATAGAAGTTTGAACTTTGATTCAAAATTTATCTATTTTATTTTAGAATAAAAGATTGTATGAACGATTGTGTCGGTGCGTATTTAAATGTGTAAGTATTACATAAAAAGTGATGTTTCACGAGCCGACTACTTTTGACTTTGAAGGCTCGCCACGATGTAGCAATCAAGGTATCCAAATTACTGAACTTAATTTATGCGATTGCCATATAAAGATAGGACTAGATGATGTTTCTTCAATTTTCATTTTTTATAAATCTTACAGATCAAGAATAAAATCTTCCAAGATGAAACTGCAAATCATTTTCTATGATGTGCATTTTATATTTTTCTTAAGACCATTCGCCATGTGTTTATAAAACGTATAATCAAATGAGATTAATTATATGATATAAGGGAAAATAACGCCTCTCAAATTATCTTAATAATTGTAGTAGTTTTTATACAAAAATAAATTTTGAGTGCTTATTATGTGATGTACATACATTGTGGATATCGTTTATAAAAAATTAAACAATCTTGAAAACGCAATGTAACATTAATTAAAAAAACTAAACTAACTATTATAATCTAAAATGTGAAAGTTTTATAATTAACGAAATAAGTTCCTTGAACATTAATTTATATTCGCGTGATATGGCATGAATGATATAACAAATAGATTAGCATAACAGAAACCAAAAATTACATTGTTAAATAATACCTCGTTTCTTTCTTCTTTTTTTTATATAAATTGGTACATAAACTTTAATCTTGATTTTGTAACTTGTATAAAGTTATATTCATTTCTAAAAACGAACATTTTATTAGTTCTAAGAAATATTTCTTACGTCAAATAGTTTTTTTAATAAATGTATAAATATATAGGAAATTAAGATATTGTTTTTTATTGTTTACTTATAAACTTCTAGTTTTTTATCATATTAATTATAAAACACATTTTTTCTGAAATATCGATTTATTTGTCTAAAAACGCGCCTTACAAATGTTGTTTTGCTTACATTGATGACTGAAAGTTGCCTTTAAAAGGTGCTAAAATATCATACGTTTTATTTTCATAAAAAATACGATGCTAAACTAAATAATTGTTTCATTCAAAAAATTTAATAAATTACTTAACATCGATCATAAAAGTTTTTTGTCTATTTTTTAATTCTTTCTAGCAAAGGATATGATGTAATGAAAGATAAATAAAGATAAATAAACTTGATATGAAAGAATATGATAAGCATATAATTTCTCATGTAAAATCTCACACAAGATCTCACGTAATTATACAAAAACTGTTATTCAAATAAAATTAACAAATGAAAAGAATGATTTTATAATGAAGGTAAGTTCAAATATTTAACTTATGAACCAGTTTGGAAATTTAAAACTAATATTTGATAAAAGAATTCAAACTTGGATTCTAAAAACTAGAAATCTATAATACATTAAACATTATTTTGTTTTATTATGAATAATTTGAAAAATTAGAAATTTATACATAATAATATTGTACCAAAAACAAAAAGTTAATAATTGAATATTAATTAGTTTACGTAAATATAAAATATAACATTCACTTATTAGGTATGTTAAAATAAAATTGTATTGCATGTATTAAATAGCATTGAAGGAATAAAAATGATTCTTCAGTTTTCGTAATATTCATAATTCATTAACAATTACATTATATTTTAAATATTTAATATCAATTGATCAGTATAAATGTATAATAATATTATATTCAATATAGACGAATTATTACGTATAGATATTACCAATAAATAAAAGCTTGCGGATTTCAAAGTTTTAACACTTCTGAATATAAATTAAATTGGACGCGCGAATATAGCAATACAAAGTAATTTCTATAATCGTCGCGGTTGTCGCTACAGTCGGCCTCAAATGCTTTGTCTGCGTGAACGCCCTCTATGATTATCAGGTATTGTGGCGCATGAATGGCCGCCTCGTCCAGTGCATGTCCGTGATCTGTGTTTCGCCTAAAAATCACATTGGCTCTATCTACGCTCGACATCCGCACGGAAGTAGAGATAGTGTGAGGCCAAAGGAGTCTCCCGCGAATTGGTAAGTGCGTGCGATCGCGCAACCCGAACAGTGCGCTGCGCTCAGCTGTCGGCCCCGATTGACGCAAACGTTCGCGAAGTTGCTGTCCGGAGATGTGCTGCTCAGCGCCTTGCGGCCGGCCGTCGTCGACGGTTGGCTCAGCGGTGCGGTGCAGCAATTCGATGTTTTGGTAACCCGATCTCAGTCAACTCAAAACGAGCTGTTTCGGCCGCGCAACCAAAACATTCAGCAAGCGACCTCGACAAGGCGCATTCGAACCATAACCTCAAACGCGGCCGTTCACCGTGCGTCACGAAGCTTGTTTGTTTTGACAATGCAAAACAGGATAATGTAATTTCAACGGCCAAATTCGGTTTTTTGCAGGATCTTTTTTATCGCGATTGTCTTGGATTGGCGATAGTCTTAATGATGCGCACATTTTGGCTCGTTTGTTTACGAGCATGAGTTGCCTGTGTGCGTATGACTGTTGCGAAATGACACGTTTTTTGTTTAGCATAAAATTAGATCCCGAATTTTCGTTCTTTGTCAGATTCCGCCACGCTATTGATAATTCAGAGGGTATGTCAAATTTGCCGCGCAGAATGTTGAAATTAAATATTTGACAAAGTCTTTCACTGCAAAATGATAAGAGAGAAAATATTTGTTAGTGATATTGCTTTCGTTGATAAAGCATGCATTTGATCAATTTTGTGATACAGAAACAAAAGTGCTAGATTTTCAATCCTCGTGGAATTGTATTTCAATAGATAACCTATGACTTTGGTTGCGACATAATAAGAGACGAAATCCGAGTTTACTGATAACATTCTGTAAAAGCAATTAAAGAATAATTCTTATAGATTGTTTTTTTCTTGTTCGAGAAATTATAGCAATATACAATTTTGTAATATTGTAATTCACTTTTTTAGTAACCTTTTCCACGTACACATGTTTTCTACTTCGGTATGTTATATTATCTACAAATCATTGAATGTATTCATTTCAAAATCTTATATAGTATTAGTAAATTGTAATAAATTTACATTGTCAATTAGAACATATGAATAATTTGTATAAATAATTGTTTTAATTTATTATAAAAAATCATTTTAACGGAAATTTTAAATTGAAAAATTGTATGGAAACAATATTTAATTTTATTGTTTTTACAAAATTGTATCCTTTTTTAAAAAATAATATTAGTAACATAACTATTGATACTAATATATATATATTAATGAAATTATGACAATTAGTTGCAAATACTGTTTTAATATCAATAATTGGTGCTCAAAACATGAAAGAGTATAGCATTGTTAAATCATTTTTTTTATTTATTTCAAATCATAGCATTTTATTTTTATCCTAAAAAATTCCACGATTTTATGATGCAATATATATGAATATTTTAAAGTTTGTTTCTTTTATTCACGTGTGATAACCTAGGACATATTTTAAATTCACTTTCCAGATTAAGATCTCAAATAAAAAATACAAAACAATGGATCAGAGTCCAGAATTGATGTGTCACCCGGACAGGAAAAATGGTACAGATGATGCCGTGATGAATCTTGTTGGCGAAAAAGAGAGAGTAGCAATCCTCGACGCTGGAGCACAATATGGCAAAGTTATAGATCGTAAAGTTCGGGAACTAAATGTGAAAAGCGAAATCTTGCCTTTGGATACTCCCGCAATCATTTTAAAAGAAGAAGGATACAAGTATGATCAATATCATTCTTTAAACTCAGTTTTTCGATTCCAAATATAATAACAAAAGGTAATAATTTATTTATATTTAGAGCCATCATCATTTCCGGTGGTCCAAGTTCAGTCTACGCAGAAGATGCGCCAAGATATGACGCAGACATCTTTCGGATAGGAATACCTGTTCTAGGAATCTGCTATGGAATGCAAATGATGAATAAAGAATTCGGAGGGACGGTTATTAGAAAAGAAGGTCGGGAAGATGGCCAGTTTCCCATTGAAATTAACACCAAATGTATTTTATTCAAGTAAGCAGAAGAATAAATGTTGGTTTGCACAAAAAACGCATTAATTTTGAAATATAATTAATTTGTTAAATTAATGATTACAGAGGTCTGGAGAAAGACCAGATGGTATTGTTAACTCACGGTGACAGTATAGACAAGGTCGCTGATTGTTTCCGAGTTACCGCCAAAAGTTCATCGAATATAATTGCTGCAATCGCCAGTGACAAAATGAATCTGTACGGCGTACAGTTTCACCCCGAAGTGGACCTTACTCCAAATGGCAAAACAATGTTACACAATTTTTTGTTTGGTGTTGCTGGCCTTACAGGCAACTATACGTTACAAGGCAGACAACAACAATGTATTCAGTATATCAAAGATACAGTTGGCAACAATAAAGTTTTGGTAAGGTTTTTTTTACAGCTTTTTATAGTAATTAACCTAAATTAGAAATCAAATTAATTTAAAAGGAAGAAATTATGATTCTATTTTTCTAATTTAAATTAAATGATAACTTTTGCAGTTTATCATGATAGAAATTATCAAGACAAATTTAATGAGAATTAGATTGTTTTATTATTTATAATGCATGTTTTGTACTTATTAGAAAAATATCTATTTCACGTTCTAATTGATTAATCATTCATTTCAGTTACTAGTAAGTGGTGGTGTAGATTCAACAGTTTGCGCAGCACTATTGCACAAAGCATTGAGTAAAGAGCAAGTGATAGCATTACACATCGATAATGGGTTTATGCGAAAAGGTGAAACAGCAGCGGTGGAGCAAAGTTTGGGTCAGTTAGGACTGACTTTGCGAGTTATTCGTGCTGGGCATAATTTCATGGAAGGTACCACGACTGTTGCCGCGGATGCAGTACCCGTAACAAACGCGAATGCTTCAAATAAGAATCCAAGCATACCGTTGATTGGTGCAAGACCCAAACTCACAAAGATGCTGTGTGCAACTACAAGCCCAGAAGAAAAGCGTAAAATCATTGGAGATGTCTTCGTTCGAGTGGCTAACGACGCAATGACGGAGATGGGTCTTATACCGGAAGAAGTGTTCCTTGGCCAGGGAACATTAAGGCCTGACCTTATCGAAAGTGCCAGTGTTCTAGCAAGCGGTAAACTTGATTTTTTTGTATTATTTTTTTGGTATATTTTTTGTTGTTATTAAACTAAATTAGATTTAAATGACTATTTCCACAAATCTCTTTTTAAAGTACAGTAATTGAATTGTTTCATAAATTAACAGATTCAGATTTTCATTAAATTAGTATTGTATGGTGTAAGTAAAAGCATACAAATTTTTAATTAAGTAATACGAGTTATACATATTTTTAATTTACCTTGTATGGACTTTGTATAAAAAGAAAAACTTTTAAGTGAACTAATAACATTAATTAATTTTTTTACAATATTTATTTGGTGTTACTTCTTGCTGTTTGAGATTTTGTTATGATTTTCAGTAAAATGTTCATACATTTATAATTATATATCTTTGCTAAATTCTAAATT
>JABFQD010002351.1:0-15436 GCA_022817045.1 Psix sp. ZL-2020
CTTTTTTCGCACTCATAAGACTTTGTTTTTGTTCATAACTCCCGAGTTTGGCAATTACAATGTTACCCTGCCTCCTGGCTGATAAGATTTCGCATTCGCATCCCACTTTTTCCTTCAGCCAGTCTTTTGTCTTTGTCGGGTTAACTCCCTGCTCTTCCCACCCCCTTATTACTATGTTATTTCTTCGAGAATCTCTTTCGTTTTTATCCAACATCTTTTTTATCTGTCCCATCTCTTTTACGCTCAGGCTGCCGGCGCTTGTCATCGACGTCGTTGACAAACCGATTTCGCTTCTGTACAGGGATACTCTACTTGTTGCCCCAAGGTTAAAATCTGGTATTCCCGCCGCATTGAGATTTTCCTCGGCCCACTTTTCCCATTTGTCTAGACGATTCTCGAGCGCGAGTAACCTTTCGTCTTTTATTTTGTCTCTTTCTTTCGCGTCCCTCAGTTCCAATTCTAACCTCATTTTTTCCGTTTGTGCTTTTTCTAACTCGCTGGCTAATGTTTCGTTTAATTCGCTTGCTCTACCTATCTCGTCTCGCAAATCTTTTTTCATTTCCTGTACTTCCGCGATAAGTTTGTCCCATTTTTCAGTTTCCGCTCTAAAACCTACGTTTTTGTTCGTTTCGACCTTGCACGTGAGTCTGGTCTGTTTCGGGTCTGTTATCTTGCCTGGTGCTGAATTTGTGGGCTTAACGCCACCCGTTCTTGTGGTTTTACTCATATTTCTTTTACCGCGGTGTCGACCAGCTCTCTCGTACTCGATCTTATACTTTTCTTACCTACACTGTACCACGTGTTCGACCTAACCTCAATCGCTGTCCGCCGTTTTTTCGTCGAGCCTCGTGCGGCGGGGCCGCAGAACGCCTCGCCTTCAATCACTCTTTCTCGTTTACTTTTGAACTTTCTTTTTTTCCTTTTACAATCGTTGTTTACACTAATAAACTGTTTAAAGCGCCGAAATATCGCAGAGGAAACGCTCGCTTGATGCACACGCTGTCACGCCCTCTAGCCAAGTCCAGAACGCTAGTTAAAATATTTGATCGGACACCGAATGCAAACACTGCTCATGTATTTGACACTTGGGATTGCTAGCAGTAATGAGCGTTAAAAATTTGCGATGACTTTACGCTTAGACTCAGCGCGGAGCACAGTCAAACAAAAACAAATGCACAGTTGGAACTTTGAATTATAATCTCGGACAGAATTCATGCGTGTCACAAATAAACAAACAAATCAATGCAATATCAAAACAACCGAATATAATTAAATTTAACTTAATATATTTTTGCGATCATATTTAATAATTCATTTTTTCGTCTATTTTATGACTCCCTCGCTAGTAATAAAGTATACAATTGTCAGAAAATTTTTATTTTTGGATATATTGAGCCCAGATACATCTTCTTCAAGACCCTTAATCTCAAAGCATATTCAGATTCTTAGTTGTTCTAGAAATCAGCTCTAAGAATCGCTGTTTTCATTCTTTTTAGTTTTTTCTATATTTAAGTAATTGAAGACTGATAAAATATTACTAATCGAGGCAATTTACAGTATGATGTCTTCTAATATTGTAACTTATTCCGTAAGAACTGAAGTTTTAGAATAATCGAACAAAAAATAAATATTAACATCAGATGGCGCTGTTTCTGACGCAATGTAATAATCAGAGAATAGAACATTTAATAAGAAAACAATTCTTATTTGAACAGTGTAATGAAAAAATTATTATGATAATCGATTTTTTTATAACAGGAAAACAATAATTTAACTTATTATAAAAATGTTTAAAAAAAGAGCTCATTTCGAAGCAAATTGCAAATGTTATGAGTGTTTACACTCATAACATTATGCTTACACTTTTATATAAAATAAAATTTGTTTCAGATAGAGTTCTGCAATCCATTTTTTACATTATTCCTTCTGAATTCGTCACAAAAAGCATGCAACTGCCTTAACTCTTGCATCTCGTGCTTCACATCTGAATACACCTTTGGATCCTTCAGTTACCAATTTGGATCAGTCTTTCTACTGTCTCAGTATGGCAGGAGATATTAACTTGATTATTAATATTTTATCAGCCTTCAATTACTTAAATATGGAAAAAAAATAAAAATAATGAAAATAGCGATTCTTGAAGCTAATTTCTAGAACAACCAAGTATCTGAATAAGCTTTGAGATTAAAGGTCTTGAAGAAGATGTATCCGGGCACAATATATCTAAAAGTGAAAGTTCTTCGACAATTTTATGCTTTTTTAATAGCGAGGGAGTAAAAAAATAGGCGAAAAGTCGCATTTTCGCCTATTGGTAGAAAACAGGACTCAGCCTAAAGACAAGATTAGAGAAACGTCAAAAGCTAAGGGAAAGAGATAGAAATGGAGTGCGAAATCGGGTCTGTCATCATCCTTCCAGCATTGGAATACACCTACGCTGATGTCCTTCAAGACATCCGTGGAAAAGTAAAGCCAGAAGACAGCGGAGTAACTACACTTGCGATCCGCCAAACCAGAAGAGAGGCCGTTCTTCTAGAACTGGAAAAAGGCACGACAAGCAATGTGAAGTAACTCTTCGAAAAAACCTTGGAAAAGGCAATCAGCGATATTAGCTGTGTGAAGACTGTCACACTATACACCACTCTTGAGATTAGGGATCTGGATAGTGTCTCTACGTTATCCAGGGCATCGAAAGTGCCCTTACCGATGTGTCAGGTGAAGCGAAGGTTTCACTGACAAAAACGAATTCCGCGACATGTATGTTGTGCACAGAGGTGAAAATTGACGAAATCAAAAGAAACCACATTCTTGGTTCAGGCTCTTGTGCTGTATTCCGTGAGACTTTCGCGAGGGCGACGGCACAGTATAAAGCAACATGAAGAGAATTCTACAGGGTGATTTGAACGGTAGCAGAACTGCTCATGATTTCCTGGATCAAATCCGGCTCGAGAAGGAAGCGGGCATCCTGCTTCTGTGTTAGCAGTATAAGCCGACCAGCTGGGAACGGCCGCAATTTGGATCCCTGACCTCGGACGATGCCCAATCGAAGTCCAAGGAAACAGCAGAGTAAACGTCTGGGTTCGGAGTAATGGAGTCACATATGTGGGCTGTTACTTAACTCTTAACGAGCCAGTCGCTGACTTTCAGAAGAAAATAGATCACCTAGAAGACACGATGACGGAGACTCCGGGAGAAATCGTTATCTGTGGCGACTTCAACGCTAAGGTACCCGAGTGCGGCATGCAACAACCGGACTCCAGAGGGAAATGTATCCTAGTAATGGCAGCCAGAACGGCATCGATGGTGATAAACACCCGATCAACACCAACCTTTCGTAGACCTGGACACCAAGGGACGATCCCGGACGTTACTTTTGCCATAAAAGCTACCCTCGGAAAGATCGTTAATTAGAGGGTCATCAAGAACTATACTGGGAGCAACCACCAGTACATTACCTATGCGACTACTCGCGAAGGCGTCATAGAAGCGATGACGCTTCTATGACTCGTAGAATAGCGAGCAAGAAAAGACCAGTATATTGGTGGACGTCGGAAATTACGGAACTTAGGAGAAATTGTCTCCGCCTGAGACGACGAGCGCAGCGAGCACCTGAAGTGAACCTGCGCTCCGCTGAGCACAAGATAGCGAAGAAACAGCTGCGAACTGTAATTAAACGCAGTAAACGGAACAAATGGTAAGCCATTGTCGAACACAATGGAAGAAGTAGTGGCGACACTCTTCCCCAACCATCTGGAAAGACCCACAGAAACCGATGAAGTGGACTTGGAGGACGTTCCACTTTCTATTATAGAGAAATTGGTCACGGCAGCCAGCTCTCTTAAAACTAAGAAAGCACCAGGACCAGACGGAATTCCAGCGGAAGCACTGAGAACAGCTACCAAAATATAACTCTAGCTGGAAATGTATAATGGCTTTTTGACCTCAGGAATCTTTTGTGCTTCTTGGAAGGTAGCGAGGTTAATTCTGGTCAACAAGCCTAAGGTAACCGGAAACTTGGCATCATCCTTCCGACCTTTGTGCATGCTTGACACAACAAACAAAGTTCTCGAGAAGCTGCTATAGCCACGAATTCTTGAGGCGATATCCATTGCCGGGGATCTCTCAAACCAGCGACATGGCTTTCGGAAAGGACACAGTACCCTTAACGCAGTGCAGCAAGTTATTGAGATAGCCGAGCAGGCGCAGACAGGAAACCATTTCTTCCGGATGGTTACCTTAATGATCATACTCGATGTGAAGAATGCCCTTAATTCGATAAGCTGGAGTGATGCTCTTCGCGACCTCAAAACGAATTTCAGGGTTCTAGGCTATCTAACACGCATGATTGACGACTATTTGAAGAATCGTATCCTTCAATACGACACAGAAGACGGACCTCGCAGAAGACGACTTATGGCGCCGCATAAGGTTTCATACTTGGTCCGGATCTGTGGAACGTCGCCTACGATGATCTACTACGCCTGAAGCTGCCACAGGACTGTAAGTCTATCGGCTACGCTAATGACGTGGCAGTCACCATAGTGGTCCGTATTCTAGAGCTTGCACTCAAGTTAAACGTGGTAATGCGTCGTGTCCGTCGCTGGATGGAAGACCCATGCCTTTTATTGGCAGACACAAAGACGGAGATCTTGGTCTTTTCGAAGAAAAAGATTGATATAATCCTACCATTACAGGTTGGATAAACGTTTATGACATCCACCCCGAGTCTAAAGTATCTAGGCGTGATGTTGGATACAAAACTTATGTTTTGACCACATATCCAAAGGGTAACGGACAAGGTCTCTAAGATTACGACTGCGCTTAGCAGACCGATGACAACTGTTCTTGGACCAAAGACGAGCAAACGCCGCATGTTCATGCCGACGGTTCAATCAGTCCTGCTCTATGGAGCAGAAATCATGAGAAGAAAAAAAACGAAACGTAAAGCTGATATTAGAAAAATGCAGCGATGGCAGTAACGCTAGACAGAGGAAACACGAGGTATATGGACCAAACGGCTGATTAATGAACGAAGAGTTCAACCATAACTTATGGCGAACGAAAATGCCCAAGTGAATGCTATAGCCGTAGTTGCTGCAAATTCTCATATTTAATCGTTTTTTTTTATTTTCGATTCCAACCCTAGAACAGTAGTTTTGACCAGAGTTAGCGTTAGATCGAGAAGACGACATATCCGTGCACGATTAAAAAGTAACACTACGAATTTTGTCAATGGGCGAGATGAAATCGGATTTAAAAGTGTCCGAATCGTTTACCAAATACAAAAGGCAACAGAATTCAGTGAAACAATAAATCAATAAGATAGAAATTGGATAAAAGTAAATAAAATTAGAAATTATATGACAAATACTAATAAAACAAATTACATGAGACAATGCGATAAACAAATTAGATGTAAAAAAGAATAATCTATATGAAAGGTGCTGAGATCGCATTAGTCACACAAGATATAATATAGGTATTTTAAGAGCTGAAATTATAAAATATGAATTAGTCTATATCGGAATCTGATATATGTATTTCAATAAACCACAGAATAAAAATTATATGAATCCTATAGAATTTGAAGTTTTACCCAAATTAAGAGTAGACAGATACAAATAAGAATGATAAATAATGAATAATAAGTATTAAAGATTGCATCATCAGTTTGTGCTCTGCACGTAAGCACATGCGCGATCGCGCTACGCAGCCGGGACAAGCGCCACGCCGTAGCGATACCCGCCGTGCTCGACGCCCGCAAGTTCTATTTCGAGAAATTTTAATTTTTCGCGTCAGTGCGCGAGTAGCACCAAGCAACGTATTTTATAAAATGCCGCTCCACCGTTTGGTCACTACTCAGAAAAATTAATTTTCTCTGATTCGAGTTACTATTTTCTGAAGACAACCTAGCGGCGGAGTTGCAATAGTAGAGTGAGTTGACTAAAATTAACTGTATACACGTGTTTTTGCTATATCTACACTAATGGGACATCCAGAGGGCATTCTCAATAAAAAATTCATCGGGCGAATCGCCTACATGAATTTACTCAAATTTCATTCGGGTAGAATCGAAAATCCACGTGGCATGGCTGTTATCAATTCCGTTAGTTAAGTGCGAATCCAAAGATTTAAATTTCTGTTATTTAGTAAAATAAAATGATAACAATTTACTTAGTTAAGTTAGAATTAAAAAAAAGCAATTTCCATAATTTATTGAGACAAAATATAAACAATTAAGTTTGTTGAGTGCGAATTCAAAACAAAACAAAATTTTAATTTTTTAGTAAAACGAACTATTAATAATTCAGTGATTCAAGTGTAAATTCAAAAAACTAACCTTTATGGGTATTTTAATCAAGTGAACTCACTTGCGTAAAGGTGAAATTTGGTTTACTAAAGTTTACAATTTTCTTTGAAACTGTAATAGGTGTCGTCTTGTGAATTTGCAAAACTCCTATTATTAGAAAAGTTGACTGTAAGTGAGAAAGGAATAGTTTGCGACAAAAATGAGTTGATTTAAATTTGTCAAAATCAGTTAAATTTGTATCTCTCTCAGTTTTGTACTAATAAAAAGAAGGTTTTTCCATCTTTCTTAGGTTTTGTCCTCGCGCTCTGCGCAAAATACTGACTTATTACTTACACCCCCTTTTCCTGCTTACGCTGAATTAGAATTCGTGCATTCAGGTTTGCATGTGCTTAATTCTATATCTACAAGTATCTAAAACACTTATTACTCGAAGAGAATAAGAGAATCAAAATTCTATTTAAATAACTCGTGTAATCTTGAGCAATAAGAATTATCAATGATTAATAAATAGATATTTTACTACGCATACGTAAAATTTAAACGCATGGCACTTCTAGGTAAATTAGAAAATAAAACGGAAACGAAAGCTGTAATGGATAAAAGTTAAGATTATCAAAAACAAATTATATGGAAGAGAGTAGTAGCACATTTAGAGATTTAATATTATCAATCGAAAAATGAATATTAATAAAAATATGTGTCATATGAACATCAGAGCAGAAAAGAATATACATTCATTTAACTGTTTAACAATAAAGCAGATAGCTTGATATGCGTCAAAATAACTGACGTTTTTTTATAAAAATAGATAAAAACAAAAATTAGACGAGTAAAACAGAGAAGCCAGGGAGTAGCCTCATAGCACTGGTGTTGAAGTGAGATGGCACGTGTTTAGCAGAAGTCAGTATCAAGCGGCCAGGCTTGTCAATCATGCGATTAGGTTCAGTAGGTGCGATACAAACTTACAGGATAAAGTGCGAAAAGGGTAGAGAGCTGAAACCACTGTAGATGATGCCGTGAGAAGTCAGGGCCATATCCAGTCGAAAATGAGCTGGTAAATTTGGATAGGGCTGAAGCATTCACTAAGGGGGCCCTGTGCATCAGAAATTTGGCAAATTATATTTATTAGATAGGACTGTTTTTTCCCTTCTTTCAATGCTCGTAGGAACACTCAGTAAAATAGCTTGAGAATAACTTAACATTTAATGCAAACACCTGAGTCTTTCGGAACAATAAATTCTGAAACAGAGTAAATTTAAACGAGGGAATGAGCAATGCGTTAGTTTCTATGTAAGGAAATGATAATTAAAAAGATACGCATTTTGGTGAGTCAATAAACAAGATAACACACTGTATCGGACATGAAACAACCAGTGTACCTGAGGAAAATAACTTGATTGATAATCAGGGCAATCGGGATTGTGAATCAAGGAACTCTTTATAATGATTTGGTCATTCCAGCTAACGAAATCAATCGTTGCTTTATCAACTTAATTCAAACTGTTAAATCAGCATTTCCTCCCCTTGACGCGTGCCCACCACTGTAATCGAATCATTTTTTATCCCTTTTCATTATTCACTTACTGTGCAAAACACAACGTAATTCGAAGGACCAATATAGATTTTATATTTAAAATTTATAACCAAAAAATTGTTTATAACAAATTACAATTTTTTGTTAACATTTATGTTAAATATATGTAACTATATAACCGACAAATTCTGCTACTAGAATTCACGGCCGACTAATGTGAAAATGATGAAATTAATGTAATAGAAAGAATCGCAAATGTAGTCTTTCGACACGAAAGACAAAGACGTATACAAACGTCAAAAATAATTGGACATGAAATTCTGAAATTAAAATCAGCTGACGCTCTGATAACAGATAACGCTGATAAGAAAATAAAATGAAGAAAAATGCTCCAAATTATATCAAATTTCAATTCAGCCTATGAGCTTGAGAAGCACCGATATCCGACTGGTGAAGCAAACAAGGACGGCTCAAACCAAAACAAACACGCTAGCCGTGCGAATTTAATTTTAATTTTAAAAATTTAAATTATTTAAAGGTCGTGGGAGGTCGTGTATCAACGACACTTCAACCCCGTGTAAATGATACAAGCCAAGGAGTTGCTCCCGTGGCACACGACACAAAGATAAATACTTAAAATAATTGAATGAATTAAATTAACCTTTTCCCGTTAAATGATAGGAACACCGGCCGCCGCGATACCGACGGTGGTGCAATAAAGGCGAGATCTCCGGTCAAGCCAGACAAATCTTGAGCCTTAGAAACGAAATAGGAAAAGGTTGCCACAAATGTGGAGGATATAGGTAGGTTGAAAAAGGCTGTGAAAATGCCCAAAACTAATTACCAAAATTGCGAGCTAGTTGAAGCTCGAGTGGCTTTTATAGCCAAACTTGGTCAACATGTGTGACGAGCTGTCACTTTATGAGACAGCAAGCGAATATGCCTCCGGCACTGCGAAGGCCCAAAACGGGACTGATTTTGACAGCGACTGCGGCCAAGTACTCGAAATCGAGCAATGCCAATGTTCCGATCGGACGCGCAGCCTGTTATAGTGCGGAGCGGGGAATAAAGATAAGCAGCGGTGAAGCGGGGAATTTTATACCGATAAAAATTACAAGTCTGTCGATCGGATCCTGAACACTTACATTCAACAACAAACTAGGTATTCTCCTCACCCGTTCATCCTAAGATTTTCTGGATTTGATCTCATTATCGCTCATCATTATGTTTTCTCCATACAGGTATTGCTCCTTGAAATTCTCTACATCTTCAACTTCAAAACAGCGTGTTGTTCTTTTATTGCTAATGCAACAGGAACTCACAAAGTTTCACCGTTGGTTATTAGTAACAGTACCAAACCAAGTTGTTATATAAATTCTACTCAATTGTCTGTCACAGCGAAAAGTATGGATGGTAGCATAGAGCCATTTTTATAGACTGGTAAAAATCGACATTTTTGGAGGTTTAGAAAAGGTTCGTATTCAATTTATGTTAACTTTTTACTTAATATTATTTTCGATTTTTATATAAATATTCTACTCGATGAACATTGATTATAGAAGAACAAGATCAAGTAGCCCAGCAATGTGAAGTATTTTACCTTTCATTAGATGTCACTTCCTTGATATAATCCATAGATCTTGGTGTTATTCCGGCGCTTAAATGAAAGTGTCGCTAAACATTTCTGAGCATACTTTTCATGAGGATATAATTGAAGTTACTTACGTGACTAAATTCACATCATCATCGAAGTGTTCCATAATAAACTTTCTCGATACAGCATACATTCCCCTAGATAATGTATTAAGGGATACAGTATAATATGCATGGAAACATCTTATGAAAAATTCATATAAATTAATTAACGAAATACCTAAACAAGTGTCGTTTGATGACAAGGATTGTGACTATTATATCACCAATTAAATAGTATTCCGATATGTGAAACATTAACTGACGAGAAGATTTCGCATGGCCACGGAAACATATTTCTGGCAATACAAAAAGATGCAAAAAATCATTGCGACGCTGATCACATGGAACATATGATATCAAAATTGTCGAATATAATAATAGTTTTCATCATAATATATGACTGATGAAAATTCTTAGATCAAAACGAAATGACCGGAAATAGCTACAAAACGATATTGAAATTTCGACATCACGTTCTTTTATGTCATATCCATGACTATTTAAAACAACTGGAAGACCGACACACACATCGAAGTAATAATTTTCATGAGTTCTATCATGCAACAAATTATAAATGTTATTTTTATGGTTTAATCCGAGTGTTGTTAATTTCGATATCATATACATATAAATATATATATATATATCCATGGACAGCTGTTCCCACGGCTAAGGGAGCCTGGTGGCGGATAGGGGAATGCTCCGAAGATATACAGGGTAGGAGGGAAATGAAATACGTCCCATGCACTAAATAGGAAATTGTGAAAAGTTCAGGAGTCTCGAAAACACGTTCGAGCTCACCAATCCAGCATTTGTGGATCTGGCTAAAGCCCCCTCCAAATCGATCGTCTAGGAGAAGGAGAACCAATTTTTTCCGAAACCCGGGCAGTGCTATGTTGAGAAGACCACGGCTGGTACTCCCCAATCCGAGTCCAAAAAAAAGGGGACAGGACAATTCCCCATTATTGTTAGAAGAGCCTTAAAAAGAAGTCAAGAAAGTGTGGCGAAAGAAAGAGAAGACGACCAGTGAGGAGGGCACACTTAATGCTACGAAAAAGGAGAAAAAACTCTCCACCCCGAAAGAGATAATTGTGAGAGGCACTTATAAACGCAACAAAATGGCGTGACCGGACATTCAGGCTGTCAAGGCCAAATAGGGGAACTCCTATGCAGATATTTTTAAGTCCCTGAAGGATACCGGTAGCTGCGTAAATAAGGAGAGTGCAGCCGGCAGCATGATGATTATCTTTGATAGAAAAGCACACGATAAAAAAGTCGATCTGTATTTTGCTGTTGTCGTTAAATATGCTGACAAGGCCGTAGTCATATACAAGGAGGACAAAAATAACATCGAGTTGAAGGACCTGAACGAGCTGGATAGCTAAGGACATCTGCCAGGCTATCCGCAAACAAGTCTTAGGAGCAGAACAAGTCAGCGCAGTGAAGAGCAGTAAGTTCTCTTCGTTGTGCCTACGGAGACACACAGTCAGTTGTGCTAACCTGCTAACCAAACTGGCTAATCTCCCTCTGCAGAAAGGAAAACTTTTTGCATAAGTAGGATGGTTAATCAGCCAAGCAAAGAGAAAGGACGTGATCCAGAGCTGTTACAAGTGTCTGTGATTTGGACATTAGGTCCAGAACTACAGGGGGCCGGATCGTTTTAAAATGTGCTAAAACTGCAGCTTTGCGGATCATCTAGCCAAGGACTACAAAGTGACAAAAACTCGTTGTATCTTGTGCAAGGATGAAACGGCCACAAGTCATCAAACTGGTAGCTACGCCTGCTCTGCTTACCAGCAGGCAGCTAAGCAGGTAAATAGAAGAAGATAAAGTTTCTTCAGTCAAACCTCAACCACTGCGAGGCCGCTCAAGATCTCTTCAGGCACACCATTCAGGAGAAAAGTATAGACGTGACTATTCTCAGCGATTAGTACCACGTCGTGGTACTGCTCGTTACATGACTGCGCAGGCAAAGCTACTTTGTGGTTCCGTAGGAAACTTTTTGTTCAGGAAATCCAGAAGTCGAGATATCAATGATTTGTGTGGGCTAGAGTCGCTGAGATCTACATTTGTAGCATCTACGCCAGGCCAGGCATGCCTCACGAGGAATTCGTATACCTACTGGACGAACTTGTTGGAGAACTGTGAGGTAGAAATTTTCTTATGGCCAATCACTATTGCAAGAGATTTTAATGTTCGGGCCACATACTACTTGGGGGAGCAGAGTGACCAACCAACGAGGCGAATGTGTCCTTGACGCCTTCTTTTTGCTGGACATTGTCACCTTTAATACCGGCACCTTTTTCTCCAACGTTTTGGAGGAACGACCGGAGCTCCACCATCGACATTACCTTCGATAATGAAACCCTAGCACCTCGAGTCACCCGGCGGGAAGTCAGCAATTATTATACGCATAGCGATCACCAGGACTTCGAGGTCGAGATGGCGTGTGACCAGAGAACCCGCAGCGACCAACGAAGTCGAAGCTTATGGAAACCATGCTAATTTAACAAAGATGTGTTCTGCATAGCGATACCAGACGGAGCACTTGCCGATATGCAAGTCTCGCGGATGTTGGCTACTATCACCGACGCCTGCAACGCAGGAAAGCGAAACCGCACCCTGGAGTTATGGCAGCAGCGATGGGACTCGTCAACCAAGGGAAAGTGGACACACCGTCTGATCCCGGATATATCGGCCTGGTAAAAACGGAGCCACGGTAGGGTGGACCACCGTGCAATTGGATGTTATCTAATTGCTGACTGAGAATGGTAACTTTCGGGCATACCGACACTGGTTCGAACTGGACACGGTCACTACATGTCCTATGTGTGTGACAGAAGACGAAACGGTGGAGCATTATTACTTCCAGTGCCTCCGTTTCGCAACTGTGCAGAATGAGCTGAACGGTCTTCTGCTGACCAGAGTTACACCGGACAACCTCATCCTGCTGATGCCCTAAGACGAGAACAACTGGAAGGTGATGGCAAATTTTGCGACTCGAGTGGCGAAAGTTCTCCAATAAGACCGACGCAGGAGAAGATAAACGAGTAGGCAGATGACCAGCCAGCCAGTCTCATGTGAAGTAGTGTCTGATGGCGGTTTCACGCGAGGTATTTTGAGCAATCAGGATGTGTACAGTATCACTTGCGGTACTGTACGGGGTTTTAGTGGGTAGTAGCTTGGTATGAGTATCTTATCCGATCCCCACATTACCTCGAAATAACATTTATTTTGAGGTCTTGAAGGATAGCATTATAATTTAGCATTTAAAAGGAAGGTCTGCAAGCAATAACGGAAATTCGTTTTCTAAGAAGTTTAAATATTTTGCACTATTTGAATTGCTGTCGATAGAATACGGGCCAATGAGTTTGTCGCCAATTATTTGGTCACACCAAAAATTCTCGTTCCAAGGGCACGGACGTTCAACCTGACGTAACCAATGTGAGTTTTCAGTACTCCAATAATGCATGTTGTGTCGATTGATAGCACTGTGATTCGTGAAAGTTGACTCATCAGAAGACAATACTCTCATCAGAGATCAACAGCCAACAAGACGAGAAATCATGATTGGCAATGGAATATTATTCGATTCTGACAATCATCGCTATAAAGTTCTTGATGTAAGGAAACATGAAACGCATAATGATTTTTGGTATTCAATATTTTCCAAACAGTAGTGTGAATACTTTCTGCACTCTGACTTATTTATCGAGTTCTGATGTTGAGATTATGAGCAACTACAGTTAGTACGCAATTACATTGTGTTCCCCAGCAACTGAAGAACAGTTGCTGGGTAACAGTAATGCGATAACAGTAAATGCGGAAGTCGAGCGTGCAGAGCTTAAACTCAAGTTAAGGAAAACAGCGTGAACTAATATAAAAAATATTCAGTATAAAAGGCAAATATATATATAATTCGTCCTGATTATCATCGTTCGGCGTGCACGGATGGGGTATTCTATGATGAGCTACTAGGCTTTTGCGATCCATTCTGTCCTTAATGTATACAGGTCAACAAGGGCTATCTAGTCTGAGAACACCCAAATAATCCACAAAAAAACCAAGTGAGACTCATCTACAAAAAAAAAAAAACTGAGATATCACACTTTAAAATTGCAAGAATTTTCAAAAACTGGGATGGATAGAGACCAGCAAATACGAGTCTTTAGTGTCTGGAGATGCCATCTGAATGACCGGTAACATCAAACAAACCACTGTCCACCAATCGTCTGGTTTGAAGTGTGGTGGTGCGATATACCGATTAATATCTTTAAAGTCAAAATTAAATCGGACTCCTCTCGATGGCTTCTCTATGACGAAGTAATTTGATAAACAATGATCTGCAGTTGATTCTACTCGCCTAATAGCACCCTTGTTCAAAAGTCTAACGATTTCTGTATCACATTGTTTTCCAACTGTAGGTGTAAATTCTGGTTCTTTAAGCAATGGTTTCTCTGGTGGAATAGACGAAAATGGTATTTTATAACCTACTATAGCGTCTAAAATTACGGGATCAGAAGTTATTTTCTTCCAACTGTTAATGAACAATACTAGGCGACCTGCAGTTTATATCGAGTCTAATGTCGGCAATGACGAGAGCGAGAGTTCGATCTCCAGGACATCTCCGGACGAGACCTTACATATAATCGTTATTATACCCACTCTTTGAAATTTACTAAAAGGGCTAGAAAAAGGTTGCAAAAGTTATTTATGGTTAATCGTTACGTTGGTATTGAATTTAATTAATTGCCTTTGTTTGATTTTATTGCCTTTAGATTTTATGCTTCAATTGCTTTGGTGATAGTATTTTTTATTGGACTTTAGGGTACTGGGTGGGACTAATTATGTAATCAATAAATTTTAATTATTTTGTTAGTAATTAATACATGTTTTATTTGATATTGATTTACTTCATGTATTCTGAACAATTTTTCATTTATTAAAATTATTTTAAACTTTAAATTAAACATCTATTGAGAATTGATTACTTTATCATATTTAGAATTTACATTATTGTATTATCATCGTTTGCGAGAGTATTAATTTTACATTGTATTTGTGTCCTTTGTTTACATGTCCCTGGATTTGACTTTAAAAAGTTAAGCTTCTGACTGGGTTTATATTTATTTTCATTAATACATTTGAATACATATCATCGAATCATTTCATTAGATTAAATAAGAACTTGATTTGGTTAATAACAAAATTAATTGCAATAAAAGAGTTTGAAGAGCTGAAAAAAAATAATATTTGAATCAATTATTAGTACTGAATTTTACACTTACGATGTTTTCTCAAACTACATCTCGAACACGAAGCTAGTTATGACACAAAATAGCGTAGGAACGCTACGGAACATAAAATCTGAGTAAGGAATTAACAGTAAGTTAAAACTGAATAACCAACTAATAATCTCAATTGATCAAGCACACTGAATAGATGGTTTGACATTTTTCCTCAGTTCCAAATTTTTTTCAATCTAGGAACACTAACAAACGCTAACACAAACTTATTAGCATTATGATTATTACCAAAAATGTAAGAATATTTTTACTCAACACTCAAAATTTAATGCGAACCACAAGGACAACGGGATTCAACAATTATTTTTGATCTTCAAAATTTAATCAATACCAAGTGAATATAAAATATAATAGATGTTACGCTAGGCCATCGAATTTTGATATTTAAATTTTGAAATAACAGCTTAGTGAAATAAATTGTTACATTGCTTTTTTAATATTTTTTTTTTTTTTTTTTTTTTTTTTTGGTTGGGGAAATGCATTTTTGACCACTGCCTATTAAACTTTCCTTAATTGGGAGAAGCAACCGCCTGACCCCAAGCCCCCCTCCCCACTCTCGTTTCCCTCTTCTTCTTGAAAAAAAAAAAAACAACT
>JABFQD010002352.1:0-15435 GCA_022817045.1 Psix sp. ZL-2020
CGGTACTTAATCTTTGGTAGTATTTTATCAAGAAACTATAATAGTTAAATTAGTGCTGTTGTTTAAAAGTCATCTTTATATGAGCAAATAGAACTCTAAACTTTAATGACACTAAACTTCAAAGTTACAATAATAAAATCGGGGCATTTTCCAATAATCTCATTGTGTTACTTTTGGCAATATTTGTTTTTGAATATAATTCAAATATAATTGCAAAATAGTTAATACTAACACTATAACTGTTTCAAAGAACAATATTTTTTAACTCATGTATCAAAAGTACCCCATTTCTTTCTATGCTTTGAAAAATGTTTTCTATAGAAAAACAATTTCTATGAATGGTAAAAATAAGTCCTGTTTTTCGTTTATTGACCACTTTTTACTACTCTTGAGAAATACAGATTTATTTGTTCTCATAGAAAACAGCTGATAAATCATAATTATAACATCCTAAACACTTGTGAGTAATGTGGTAATCGCATAAAACTGACATTGGAATATAATATAACAGCCACTATAAAACCATTTGTAATAATCATTTCATTGTAAAATTAACAGAAGAAGAAATAATAAATGATTTTTTATCGGGTCAATTTGGTCCTAAATATCGTTCTAGAGTTAATTAAAAAAGTTGATTGAAAGAATTGTATATATATATAACTTATTCACACAGTTATTTTTACTATATATTCTAGTTCCCCTAAGTATGGTTTTTCTCGGTGTGCATATTGTACACCGAGAAATGTACACGAAATATTTTGAACTCATTTTCAAAATATTTTC
This sequence comes from Psix sp. ZL-2020, assembly GCA_022817045.1. Classification (NCBI taxonomy): domain Eukaryota; kingdom Metazoa; phylum Arthropoda; class Insecta; order Hymenoptera; family Scelionidae; genus Psix; species Psix sp. ZL-2020. Next base: position 784 of record JABFQD010002352.1, read on the forward strand.
CGTTTTGCTGCTTTTTCACTCTTCGTTAAAACACATAATATTCACATAAAATAATTAGTTATGATTTACAAATTACTTCTACGGTACAGAATATCTCTATTCTAGTCAGAAAAATACGGAATTTAATCAATTTAGCTACTTCTTTTCATAATTATCGAAACAATTTTTGTACTAATTTTCACTATTAATCATTTTGTAATTATTTTAAAAAGACTGTTACCGTCACAGCATTGATTGGAATTTTAGTTAATTTTTCTTGTATTTATTTTTTGGGAATAATCATTGAATAAACAGATTATAAATTATTCTAGATAGTTTTTATTCGATTTAACGTAGTAGAATTATTTTTAATATAAAATAAGACTTCCAAAATATTTAAAACATACTTAAAATGAACTACTTTTTATGTAGGTAATTGTATAAAAACATAAATTATAGAAACAATTTGATAAATATCAATATTTAGTTTTTAAAATTTACTTGTTTTATGTCAATATATTTATTCAGAATAATTAATTATTCTTATATAATATTAATATATATATGTCACATAAACAGGATATGTGTGCTTGCATTTATATCTAGTATATATGATTTGTGAATTCTGCATTTAGTACATAAGTTTCTTTGTATATGTGTAATTGTATGATATAAGGAAAATATCTATAAACATCCGTAAATAGCTTAATTTTACAATAAAAATCATGGTATGAAATTTATTTCTCCATGAAACATTTGTCCTAAAATAATAAAAACAATAATTTATATAAATATGCTATTAAACAAAATCGACATAATACCATACTATCATATCTAGCAAAATGATTAATGAAACTGAACATTCTAATGATAATAATACTGCCGTAGGTCGTTCATAAACGAAATGTCAATCAATGTTTCGGCTCGTTTCATTTGTTTATAACGATTTAATTATTTCTCTAACTTCGCAATCAAAGTCACCGGGCGAGGTTTGTTGTTTCAAATGAAATAATTGCATTTCTTGTACATCTCGTTTGTTCTGTTTTTAACAAGATTCAAAACTCGAAGTACACGTTTAAAGTTCAAAATTACGAGAAGCAAAAAATTGTTTAAACAATTTGATCGAACAGATTACAATAGTGTAAAATTTACAAATATTCAGACTTAAAAATATTTTGAATTTCTACAAATCTAATTCTGTCTTAGTAAGAAATTTATCAAATTTAATTTAATACAAATTCAACAGATTTGATTACATGAAATTTTTATTGTAAACATTTGTTTATTGTTTGTATTTACCACAAATGAATTTTCAATTTTATTGAATTCTATAGTTCTTATATAGATAAAAGTTGGATACTGACAATGTAACGTTTTTATTTGTAAGTTCATTTCATACACACATTAAATTTTATTTCGTTTCAAGCTGAAACTATTTTTATATTGAGTCTTAGTTATATATAGCATTTGTTTAGAATGACTTTGTAATTAATGTAAAAAAGTTATTATGTATGTAAGAAACATAGACTTTTCAATCTATTTGTGCAGTCTATTTTATTGTTACTGAAAAAATATATGATAAAGTAAAATCCTCGAAATAAAGCTTTTTCACCATCTGCGTTTTGTAGAGCGCGTAATAAATTTCTCTACGTACAAAATTACACTACATTTCGTCGAAATACAGAAAGCTTTTATACTATTTAATTTTGATCTTCTAATCGTGAAGAGTATATTATTTCAAAATGAAAACAGGGATAAATTGTTTTGAATGAAAACTTTAATCATTTTACTGACAATTTTAATGTCTTAACATATAGATTATTTATTTGAAAAAGTATGTAAAAAGTTTTACTTCTATGTTATGTTTGCTTATTCTATTGATTCATATTGTTTTATCAATGGAAAAGATTTCCAGAACGTAAAATATACATATCAAATTATTAATTGTCTAATCACAATGCTACTAATTAGTGATAAATCATTTTTCTATGAAAATTCAGTATTGGAATAAACTATCTAAATACTATATTAACATTTATGTTACATTAATTTATGTAGCAAAACTATAATAATCATCTTCGATAATTGAATATAAATGAAATTTTTATAAAAATGATATAATTTATATATTTTATTGCAGTTATATCGACTTTGTTGAGATATATTATTTATGCGATAAAAATGTTTCTATCTAACAAAGGCGCTGTTGTACCCTTTTAAAAATTCGTATTCGATTAAATAATTTGTTTAATTAGTTGAATTAACAGAATTGAAGTGGCATCAATCGATCCTACTTTTATCTTGTAAATATTTATTAATCAATTTATGTAAAAATCTTCACTGCCGAGTGCAACAAAAACTTATATTTCTAACCAAATTAATATTCTAGTAAACAATTTCCGCTCTCTTTGTGCAGATCTATTTAGTCGTTGAGTCTTTTGCTTGTTAGACAGAAAGAAACACAAACTAGAGAAACGAATCATGTCGAAACGCCTATCAAGCTATATTGATTACACTTATTTTAATGAAAGAACGTTAAGTTTCGACTTTTTTCAACCAAAAAAAAAAAAAAAAAAATATTTAGCAAAAAAGACACTTCAATGTTCTTTGACAAGCGAAATATTCTGAAAATGTGAAACTTTATGATTCAAAAAATTATGAACAATCTATATCTTTATGAGGTTTTTATTATAGTAATGATTGTACTAATTGATGTAATAGTATATTGTGTAATTATTTTGTGCGTAATAATAATGGCTTGATAATATGTAATAAAATCTTCAAAAAGTTGTATTTTCTGTTGAAAGATGCAATTCTAGAATATAGAATGTACTTATTTTAAAGTTGTAAAAATAAGTTCATTTAAAGTAGATGTGTTGCAGTCTTGTAATTTGATTGTTGGGAATGAGATCATAAGGATAACGTGATTTCGATCATCGAGATTATAGTAAAAATTACCACTTCAATGCCAAAATATTTTAGAAATGAACGCTTTTATGTCAATTTATTCGTTGATAATCGCGTTGAATCGAATATTTAATAAATTTGAATAATGCATAAATCAATGCATATCATTTTGTTACAGATTTGTTCATTAAATGAACATATATGTCGAAAATTATTTTAAGAATGACAATTTTTTCATCGGAAAATTGAATCTTAAAAAATCTTAAATTTCGCGATGAAAAATCAGTTTATGTGTCATAAAAAACTAATGAAAATAAAAGGGTTGAAATTCGAAGAATAAATTTATGCGATTTAAAGTTTACTACATTAACGTTTGCCCAAATTTCCATTCGACAATTGGAACGTCAAATTAATCATTCTGGAATATAAGATTTAACTCTTCACTTTTTTAGTTTAACTTTATTTAATCTTAATTTTGGATCTGAATAATTTTAATAATTTTGTTTTACGTTAAGGTGAAATACAAAATAGTGACAGAACTGTTGAATATTTCAACATTTATAACTCTGTCTTCTTGAGTTGGTCCCTAGACATTTTCTTCGACAATACTTGAAGCTGCGGCAATACGAAACGAATGTAAACACTTTGGATCTAAACAAAAATCCAGGCAAAAGTCCAAGCGGAACTAAGATAGGCGGCAAGAAAAATTTTTTATAAATAGTGGTACAGTTTTTTTTAACTATTAATTTCTGTACGAAACATCAATTTTCATTATGATTTCTTGTGATAATTTATATTACGAGGGAAACTAGCTGATTTCATACAATTTATCAAATAATGGAAGTAATAAAAAGGTGGGAACGAATTTTTTGTAAGATATTGAATCGAGAATAACTAAGAAGTTTCGTGGAAGAATAATAAGCAGCAATGAGAAGAGAAAACGTGCTGAGGAAAGGGATGAAAACCTACCCTCCTCACGTCCCGCCGTCCCGGTCGTGAACTAGACTCGGAACGTTTTCAATACGCTGCGTATTTCGCGGCGTAGCACAACATTCCATATAGATAGTTATATGTCATGATTAATTACGCGAGCACTCGCGCGACGAAGCACAGCTTGCGTGCTAACAGCGGTACATACGTCCGCAACGAAAGCCGCGACGATACTGCGCCCTACTGAATGGCCCTGCGCAAATATACTCGCAACCCTCTCCCTCCGCTTGCGCCATCGCGATCGGTGCTTTTACCACCATCCGAGGCCATGTATATATATCTCTCGTGTACCACTATTCACCACAGATACTACCCTAACACCTTCCTACATTCAAACCCAACCCTCTTTAGATGCCAACTTATAACACAAACCAAGACGATATTACATTCGTGACGCCCGTCACATTTGGCCCGAGTGGGGATGACGAATTTTTGGTAGCATACAAGAAAATTCGTCTTCAACTTATGAAGAATTTCTGATTGGTGAAATTGAAATGATTTTTCATTATTAATATAAATATAATAATGTGTAAATTAGTAATCAATGTAATAAATTGAATATTTTATGGAAAATTGAGTTTTATAAATAATTATATTAAGTTGACCAATAAAAATTGTGACTCTATGATTCGTAACCAAATGAGTCATGATTTAATATAATTTATAATCAATCGTTAACTATTATTGTTTTTTATTTAATGGGTTTTGGAAATCTTTAGGAACATTTTCAATATAACGCGAATCCTCGGCAGTTATGTCAAATACAGTTATTGATCTCGAAGAATCCTCTTATTCCCATTAGTTTTTTTCACACAGGTAATTTTGTATCCACGCATCATCGCGAGTATGCGCAGTATAATACAAAGTTTTTCATGCCTATTAGACTTTTTGTTTGATAATTAATTTTATAGTTTCTCTTATTATTAAGAAAATGCGTAAAACTGCGTATTTTTCGATGAAACAATGAAAATTTATTGAAATAACTTCAATTAGAATGGAAACTAAATAGTAATCAACGATAATAATTATATTATTATCATCGATTATATAAATATATTAACATTAATTTCTAATGAAAAATTCATTACTTAGGCTTAGGCATTACTTTCATCACTTAGGCTTAAATTTATTTTAAAATATATTGAATCCATTACAAGCGCTGGTTTTTAACAGTCATATACAGGGCGCGACAAAAATCCGCAAGAATATCTTTTGAAATACACCTGGAAAGAAATATTCGTGTTAAACATTTTTCAACAATCTATATAACGATATCTCAATTCATTCCTTATCCTTTTCCCGTGGAGAGGGAGAGAAGGTGCAGCTTGGAATCCCTATTTTTTCTTACAAATATGAATTCTGCGTAAAAAATACAAAAGTTTTGCCTCAAGCAGTTTTTGATATTTGTGATAGGTGGTGCCATAATCAAAGAAATAAGTTTTTGTTAAATAATCAAACCAATTGTGAAAAACGTGAATCTTTACATATGCATCAAATCAAAAAATAAAATACACGTGTTAAATATTTTATTTAAAGATGTTTAATTCAGCCCATCTTTCTATCCTGAAGGATTAAGGAGGATTGTGCAGAGGGCATCTTTCAAGTTGTAAATAGAAACCCATATTTTTTTTTTTTTTTTTTTTTTTGAAAATTTGACTTCTACCCAAAAAGTAAAGTTTTTCTGGGATTTACAAGGAAATTCCGTCATACGGAATAAAACATTACAATGTATAATATCTTGTCCTTGATGTTCAAATGGGCCTTCTACTATTTTTTGGTAATGCGCTAATCGAAAATACACTTCTTAAGAGATTCTTTGTAATATATCTTGTGTATTCAAACTCGCATTGAATGCATGCATTGAAAATGGTCGCGTATCATATGTTTAAGTTTGACAATATTTTAATTATTCCTTATCCTTTATCTTTAATTTCGGAAAAAGCTACTATGACAAAAATGAAGAATCAAATTAGGCGACCTGGGTGACCATTCTATTACATTTTGCTAATCGATTCGTCTTCACGGAAGAGTATTATTGAAAAAATGTTGTACACATAATGTGGGAAGCTCCTTCTTGTCAAAATATTATATGGGAAAATGCATTTTCAACGATTTCATATATTGCGTTATTTCATGATTTCATTATTTAACAGATTAAATTACTTTACTGTATTCAAATTCGTCTGAATAGAAACGTCCCTGGAATTCAATTATATAAAATTCTTGCTTAAACATTCAGCGTTTGCTCTTACCGGTTATAAAAATCTTTTATTCAGCAAAAATTTGTATCAGGTCCATACCTTATATGCCGATTTACAGAACTAGTTACTTTAAACGTAGTTTTATCAAAAATGCAAACCCAAAAATTATTTTTTAAATCTTCAACTCATCATCAATATGTTGTACGATTTATGTCATCGGTCGAAATCACCTTCTAGAAGCCCTTTTAGTTGTTTAAGTTATAACGATGATATTTATTTAGTTTCAGTATTTTACAAACAGAACGATTTTGCATTCTTACTTGCTGGGCTATTTTCATTGTCAATGTGTCGTAATTTTCTTGAAAATGTAGAACTTCATTTCTTCATTCATCTTAAATTGCGGTTTTAGGTCTTCTACATTCTCGTTAGTTGTTAAAAAAACCTGTTTGATCGAACCGTTTCACTGTCCGCAGTGCAGTTGACGTGGATAAAAGTTCTAAGTCTGGCTTATTAGTATTAAATAAATCCGCTACTTTCTGATATGATCGTTCTTAATTACCACACTTTCATATCCAAATAACAGTTTCTTTTTTCGTTTTTGTAAGAGATATTAGGGAAACTTTGCAATTTGTGTTTGAAACGAGTAGAAGGAAGTTTAATCAAACTAACAAACGTAAATTTGTAATGAAAAATAATATTTTCTATTTCCCAGAATTTTGAAATTCACGCTTTCACAAGCTCCAGATACGCGCAAAGTGATCAGTGTCAGGCCGCATATGAGCACAGCGTTTTGCCGCAGCTATACATGCGCCTGAGCGATGGAGATTCACCTAAGTTTCGCTAGGTGGAGACCGGCTATAGTGTATTACGGTGCTTTGAATCTTTTTAATCGCATTCCAACCTTACACCACTATAAGTAAAACCGTTTAGCACTTGTTGAGACATAATTCGTTTGCTGATATAGCTGATGGATTGTCTCTTCCACGGTTTCCTTAGATCGGCAGTCCTGGTTTTCTGACTTCGACGCAAATTTGCTAGACTAGCTCTAGTAATTAGATATACGATCAAAGGGTACATCCGGTGATTCGAATACTCACTATATAATATTTCTGTCAAATGGCCGGATTCATAGAAGCAAAAGACCGACAGTCGGTAAAATCGGGCACTACCTATCGTTTCTAGGTCCAATAATCAGCCACTACGTCGCTCAAGCATAGAGGCCGCTCGCCTTCACTCATTATTTCCAAAAGTAAAATTCTAGCTAAAGCGGAAGATATCCACCAGTTACCAAGAACACTCACAGGCCACCTGAAAGCTCAAAAGCTATTTAAGCAAGCCACAAGCGCTAATATTAAACATCTGTCTTTACATAGGATTTCAGGTTGGGTCTTAAAAATAAAGTAAAATCTAACAATATTGCACTACAGTATACTAAATCATTTTCTTTCTAACGCCATATTCGAAGAACGCGTAAATAATACAATACTTTAATTATTCTATATTTTTCTAGTTATCATAATTTTGGTTTTTTATTATTGTTTTCTGAGTTTTATAGTTCTCTTTTTTTGACTAACAAAAATATAAATTAAAGGATCGTATTTAGTATTACTAAATATAATTCTGAATTTGATATGTATTTTTGTTAATTTTTTTTTTTAAATAAACCTTAATCTTTTGGCTAGCGCCACCTGTCGCGAGAATCCAAAAATGTTGCAAGCTGAATTTTTTTATATATTACGTATAATCTGAATTTATAAGGAAAATCGGGATTCTCTGTATGAGTTGAAAGTTACACCCTTTTTCATCTTTCAGGGTGTGAGCATATAGGGGGTTACTAGATTGTTGAAAAATGTTTGACATATGTATTTTATTTGTTTAATTCTAGGTAAATTTTAAGAAATGTTCGACTATTGCGAGACTTTTCAAGTGTCCTGTTTTTATATGGCACTGTAAAAGGATATTTTATTGTAATTAATTATTTATATACTATATTTTAATGCAGGCATAAAAGAAGGATCATATATGGGGTTTTTTTTTAAAATAATTTTGATGTTGCCAATATAGGAACTAATGTAACAATGTATGATAACAAAAGTTATCATACATAGTTCCATACATAGATCTTTTGCAGAAATATTCACAAACTTTTTTTTCAAATTCAATTTAACTCAAAATCACAATTTAGTGTTTATATTCAAATTTGGTAAAATTCAAGTATCCAAATATTCATCTTGATCTTAATTTATTAGAATTTTTAAATTTGTTAAATTCGAGTCAGAATTTCGGCGGGAAAATTCAATTGCTTGATTTCGAAGATCTTATTCCATATTAAGAAATAAGTTTAAGAATATGATAAAATGTTGAAATAATAAAAAAATTGAAATACCAACATTAAATTGTAAGCTTCATTCAAATATAATTTTCAAAATCAATTTCCGTAAATATTTCTACATAAATTCTATGCAAACAATTTTTTCAGTTTTCTAATGAAGAAAATGTTTTTTTCGAAACGTTAAACGAATGAAAATTTTCATTCATTAATTTATTCATTGATTATTTTAAGATTATTTCAATAAAATATTAGATAATGGATAAAATATTTAAGTTATATACATTTAAAAAAATCATGTACATGATTGTTCAAAAATATTATAAAAGTATCAAAGAATGTTATTATTATATACATCGTCATATATAAGTATATATATATCATACATATCAATAGAAAATAAAATAAAAATTTACTTATAACTAAGTTATAAAATTAACATAACCTAAATTCCAACATTTAATACTTTATTTTTCATTTTAGACTTTATATACTACGACTCATATTTATTTTCTCACCCTTCCCTCTCAAAAAATTTTACATCATTTATGATTAGTTCATCACGATTAGAGGAAATATTAACATATGGACAACGAGTAATTTTAGCGAAGCTTATGATAATAGCCATACTAATAGAGATACAGGTATTTGAAGATTTCTTGTTGTTGATATGTTTTAACAAAGTTGAATTTTGTTAACCTTTTACAAATGATTTTCTGATGACCTTGACTAATTTTAAGACCTCCATCAGAAACAAAGTTTATGCAAATGACAGATCGATAAAGTATATATTGAATGGCCGGGACGTGATTACACGCAGTGGCTTGTATTGATGATACCAATGTAGTTCTGAAATAACAGTTGATCAATGCGTTTCAATTTTTTTTAACCAATAATAACTTTTTTAGTGTCGTGAAAAGTAAAGTAAATTTTGGAACCCTCGTTGTCATAGTAATTATATATATGGCAATTTCACGAAAATCTTTTATTCAGCTAGACCCGAAAAAGTATAAACAGAATGTTAAGTCACATTTATAAACGGTAACCAATACTCTTTACTAAAATGTTATGGTTTACATAAAATAATCCCGTTGACATACGTATATTTTATGTGGAGATATGTTAAAAAATCCATATAGAGATGCTTCTTTTTAAATTCATATTGTTCCAAAGATTTCAATATAAAAAAAAATTTATGTATCATTTCAAAATGGGAGAAATATTATATTGTTTAAGAATATCGTTCAAAAGCTCGAAACTTTTAGTTTTTATTTTTGATACGGAAGCAGCAATTCAGTTATAGTTGATAACAGCATTTTAATAATTTTCTTTATGTCAATATTTACGGATTCATGAATTTCGTCATTATAATTAATTAATATATTTACTTACTTATTGGTCATCGAAATTGATTGGAAAGTATTTTTTGTCAAGTTATTTTGAATAAAATCAAATAATCTGAACATAAATAAAATTATTCACGATTCTACGAAAGAATTGACGGACTTTTCTTCTGTGTACCAACATAATTTAAAATTTGAAATAAAATAAAATTATGTATGTAATATTAGCAAATAACTGATAAACAGAAAAAAATTCGTATACGAACATTTTTCTAACGTTCAACATGTACACAGACAAAAATTGATATTATAACCCATATTTTGTTTAACTTTTTATTGAAATTCCTCTTTTTTATAACAAAATAAAAAAAATTTTGTTTATAGATAAAAATGGCAAAGTTACGGCAAGTTGAAGATCGTATTGCATTTTTGTACATTTCCTGGTATTAAATCGGAGACAGAAAAATCATTAAATTCTGAACAAATTTAAATTTAACAAGAGAAGAACTCTTGTATTTTAATAGTTTAACTTCAAAATGTCTATGAAATGTTCAACATATTGTTATGGCATGACAATGTTACTACAGCAATACTAACTCTTGACTAACAAATTGCTTGTGTCTTTATAACTAACTTTAGAATGCTTATAGTGAAGTAATGTATAGTAACGATATAGCTTGCGTGTGGCTCTATTGTAATTATGAAATGACAAAGGCTTGGCACTGACATGACACTAATATGACAATGCTATAGCTTTAGCATGTCTAGGGTATTGCTATAAAAGGTTACTGGCACACGTATGGCATTACTTGAGACATTAAGTTAAATTAATTCAATGAAATTTAAATTATTGCTTTTTTATGTTATGTTAATTCGTCTGATACACAGTGCTTAGAATCGTTTTTTATTTTTGTTTAATTTGCAACAAAAAATGCGAAACAAGACTAAGCTATTAATTTGAATAAGTTTCACATTTGTAAATATTGAAATTAATCGAGCTCGTTGTGCTACTACATACCATAGCCAGTAGCCCTTCCAAATGATGAACGATTGCAAGCGTCCTTGAGTGACGGCTGGGAAAATGTGGAGTGTAGTTCTAGATTTTCTAGTATTAAATAATAGGATGGGCCGTACAAGGCCCATCGATGGTTGGAAGTGAATAATCTCTTTTTCAGAGCGTAATTTTTTTCAAATTTGAGCTAGAAGAACAGAATACGATGGCATAAATGAGCAGTTCAAGAGATTTACTTGTGGTGATAAGAAATTGTGCTCAAAATCCATATTTTCTTTCAAAACGAGTTGATGTTCAAGAGATATATCACGATGCCTATCTGAAAAGGCAGAACATCCTTCATGTTACAGCATGTAATCACGTTCAACCTTTTTTTTTCTAGTTTTCAAGTACTGCGATACTAATAACTTTGCTGTGATACTAATACCATTTGTAACAAATGAAATGTTCGTATTACTTTTCGTAAACAAATGTTTCACGTGGTTAATACAGTTGTCAATTTCCCACATTGGTTGGTTTTATTTTGGAGAACTTTCAATAAGTAATATCAGTATAAGTTCTTTCTTTGAAACGATTTTCTAGAAATAAGATTAATAAAAAAATTAAAAAAAATTGTAAGTTTCAACGGTTTCAGTGAACACCTTCTAGATGAAGCATTCATTTGTATAGCAGAGGAATTCGAGTTTGATTAGAACAAAGTTATTGAAAAAATCTAAATTAGTTGAGATGAACTTTTTAGGAAAAATATCATCGTAATATATAGATAATTGCGGCTGTTTAAGAAATAAGTTTTTATATAATAAAAATAAAATAAAATGTGTAAAACATAGACTGTACAAATTTAACTGTACTAAATAATTGTGTTCAATTTTGGACTATGTTATTTAATAACAGTAGTGATTTCACTAAAATGTATATATTATAATATTTAAATAAATTTTTCAAGCACCTCGATGCGATTTACAAAAAATTATCCTAAAACAGCTTTACTTTTCGGTGGTGATGTTATAAAAGTCGTCCTCACATTTTATCCAAACCAAAAATGTGGAACTTTTTGCAATTTTTAATAAATGTACCAATCTGTGTTAATTTAAAAACAGATAAATTCCATTTAAATAAATGGATCGATGCTTACAATTTATTTATCAGTTTCAAATTAATTGTGACTATAATTGTTTCAGTTAAACATGTTTTGGACGTCTCTCAAAACAGAACATATATAGTTGGTAGTCTTTGCGGGCTACCAACATGTTTCATTTTCTTAGAACGTAAATTATTACGCGCAACTCTAAAAAAACGTGTATTATGTTAACAGCCTTGCAAGCTGCTAACATGAAACACGGTTTTTCATCGTTACGTACTATATATTTTGCAGAAGGCAGCTTGTCTAAAATGCTTATAAAAAGCTCATATTTTCATTTTGTTACAAAAATCAATGTAACATTAGAGATAACAGAGTACAAGAAGTTCAGCAAATGTATTATAAAGGTGTTATACTAATTATTAAACTTGCTGAGAGCAGAAATCTTAGTTTCATGAATATGACGATCAACTTTATTTATTCCCAAATAGTGCTAATCAATAATGTTAAAAAAATTAGTGTTGAAAAAAAGACATAGTAGACTACCTGAATATGCAAATATAAAGCATTTCTATTCCGTATTTGAAAGACGCTTTTTCTCTTTCTAGGGAAAGAAGCACCCTTTGTTATTCCCGAGGGAGTATAATTCCCGAAGATGCTGATAATTGTATGCTTCATCTAATATCTCATTCAGTGTTCTGACTAGTCAATAAGTGGAAGGGTAACCGCAAAATTGGCGTAAAAAAGTAAAAATCCGTATATATGATTCATATTTTAAACTGCTCCTTCTCATCTTTGTCGTTTAAGAATATGCGATGAGAAAACATATCAGAAAATGTAGATCTATAAAACTGTATGTATAAGAAAACTGCAACAAAATTTTTGTAGGCTGGTAAGCAAAAAAAAAGTTGGAAACAGGACTTTTGTGCACGATCGGTTAGGCGCAAGAAATATTCGGCGTAGGGTTATCTTAAATAACCTTGCAATTATAAAATCACCTACATCATAATGTAGGTTATTTTCTTTTGTTTTATTTAATGTGGATAGAGTTATACATATTATTTCTTTCATACATATTTCACTGTCAAATATCATTATATATTTATAGCTTACTATAAATCTTATTTCATTGACGAAAATAAACCTACACAATAAATATTAACATTTTTAAATACGGAAAATATATATATAGCTTACGTCCACGGTCATGCAAGGTTAACTGAATTTCCTTTAATTACCAAGAATAGAAATGACTGAACCAGTTGGACAATTTCATTTATGTAACTGCAAATTGTTAAATCTGTCAGATGCCGAAAAATATATAGAACATTATTGCCGCCGGTCATCAGCTTCATTGCTAGTAAACGCGAGCGTCAGTATGAAGGTCATAAACGGTAGATGGAGATTATCAACTTTAGCAGAAAACTACATGAAATGCTCCATTAAGTATAAGAGAGAAGTGAAAAAGAAAATCATTACAACAATTACATTATCTGATGCTAACTAAAATACAGAAGGAAATTGAAGCGAGAGTCTAGATTTGAACGCGATACCTGTAGAAGTCAAGGTGACGAATTGCAACAACTAATCTGTAACAAAAGTTATGTTTTCTTGCGAATCGAGAACTAACCTTGATGAATAGTTTAATCTTGTTGTTTTATATGAAATAGAATGATCAAATCATTAGAATATAAAATCATTTACTTTAAGGCATCTATGAATATAAAAATAAACAGTTTTCTAGTTGACGGTCAATGGTATAAGACAGTGATTAATAAATATTTTGATTTTGTTTTACATAAAATCACAAGGTGATTTTTCGAGCACCACAAAGTGGGAGTGTGTGAATTTTAATCATCTTGATAAATAACTATTTCGTAAAAACCATTTTTATCTCAATGGTATATTATTAAAATGCTTTGAAATTGTTGAAATTTATTGTTAATTGAAAAATAATCATTTTAAAACAATAGTATTAAGACAATGAATTTAGCTTCAATTAAGCCAAGATTTTATAAATTGAAACATAATTGTGCATTTGATACGACAAATATCATGTGCAACACAGAAGAGAGAACGATTCTACTTTGATGATATGGTTTAATATAATGGTAAATCCTGGTAATATAGTCGTAACATAATATAATATTTACCGTTACCGAAAGAACGTTTCAGTTAGTATAAAATTGTTTAAGTAAAAATAGTTAGATTCTAAAGTTAAAAAAACTTTCGAAGGGGATTATTTGAAAAATATAAAAGATCTTATAGAAAGGTGTTAAATTGAAAAATATGTTTTCAAAATGGATTTTGTTACGTTTACCCAATCAAGAAAATGAATTATCAGTTAAAACTGTGATTTAAGCTACGGATTTTACCAAAGTACTGACCTGAATTCTATTCAACGAACCTCTTCTTCTCATTAAAATCGACATCCACAAGCATCGAGAAGATAAAAATGAAAATAGTCCAAACTTTGTTCACTTTGTATTCAAGTATTTACCATTAATGACTAGGCGCGTGTTACATCAGATGCAAAACCATTTTAATTTTAAACATTGGAGTTCGCAGTTTTATAAGAAGTACAATGATTTCAAATGAAATGAATTAGTTAGAGTTCACCATGTGCCAAAAACTATATATAAAAAATAACCATGTGAACCAACATAAAACATGGAAAACATAATTTTTTAAAAATATATAACAAATTATATATGTTATAAATATTTTTTATAAAAAAAATTATGTTTTGTTTGTAAATATATAAAAATAGTTTCTTACATATCTGATGAGGAAATAATAAAAATTTCGAA